>JADDON010000034.1:0-80420 GCA_017140175.1 Fusarium staphyleae
ACTACCAGTCGTCGTCCTGCTCCTTCTCCTTCTGCATAGCGTTCTTGCGCGCGAGCAGCGCATCCGCAAGACTGCCACCCAAGCTCGGAGTGGGCGTGCTGCTGCGGCTGTCTGAGCTGTTGGCCGTGTTGAGGCTCATGCCGGAATCGCGCTGCTGCAGCTCGGCCGGCTTGCGGTTTGCTACAGGTCGCTTGGCCGGGGGCTGCGGCGGCGTCGGCTTACCACGGAGTGAGGCCGGAGGTGCTCGGGGAGCCGGAGGCGGGGCCTGCTCCTCAACATACGCTGCGGGAACCCACGCCTGTTGACCAGTCTGTTGGTTCTTGGCTAGCCACCAGCCTAGAGAACAGAATTAGTGACACATTCAGATACCCTGACATGTTGGATTGGGACCTTACCGTTGTTCTCCTTCTGGACAATCTCGACCAACTGACCAGCGCTGATGGTGAGTTCGTTCTCCCGCTGACCGGCAAAATCGTATAGGGCCTTGGCCATGGCCTTAGGTGGAGACGGCGGGCGAGCTGCAGCAGCAGGTGGTGGTGGAGGCGGCGGTGCGCGCGTGGCACTGGCATTCCTGGTATGGCTCGGAAGAGGGCTGTGACTGGCCGGGACTTGCGCTACAGCTGCCGGGATAGGGCGTTGGGCAATGATGGACTGCCCTTGAGATGCAGCAGCTGGGACGGCGGCAGGTGTGGAGATGGCCGCTGGTGGTTGAGGCACGGCCCGTGAGCCGGCGCCAGGTCGGGGTTTGGCGGTCCGGTTGCCCTGCGCTCGAGACGGTCGCCCGTTGGGACCTCCCGGCTTGATCAGCTTGCCTCGTGTGATGGGCCGAGGCGGTACTGGCTTGCCCTTGGGTGTGGGTTTGGAGACCGAGTTTGGCGACTCGCCGGGCCGAGTGTGAACGCCTCCGCTCTTGTAGTAGTCAGCCGGAAGCTGTGAATCCTTCAGGACCTTGACCTGCTGCATCTTGCCGGGTTTCTTGGCGTATTCAATAGTGTCACCAATCTTGAGGTTAAACCCTCCTGGCATCACCCGCTGCATCTGAGTGAACATCTCGGTTTTGAACACACAGTTCATCAGGGGGTCTGCTTCCTGAGGCGAGCCAATGCCTAATGAAAACCAATCATCGCGGGCTGTTGAAGCGCCAACGAACTTGATGGCCCCCAAGGGTACGGACTTCTCAACAGAGATTGAAGGCTGGTTGTTGACAAACATTTGCGCGACGATATAGAACTTGCTATTGGTAATAACAATGATGCGTGGGCTCGGCTTACTGGAGCGGCCAAACTTGGCCTCCAGGATCTCACCACGACAAGAAAATATTGTCCTCTCGTTCGAGCCAATGCTAGCAGCATTGCGGATCTGAGATCCAAAGCCACTTGTGGCGTTGACGCCCAAATAGTCGCCGAGGAATCTTCGCGAACCAAGCAAGCTCATACGCCGTCTCTCCTTGCGTCCCCCAAGGACCTGGTGCCCTTGGTCACGCAGCTGCAGGTACTCAGCACCTGTCCGCTTCTTCCTCCAGAATCGCTGGATTCTGGTGGCCGACTCGGCTCGGTAGGCAAGATAGGCTCTCCACATGCGTTGGATGCGGGTTGCCATGTTATGCCAGTATCGGTCTCTCATGTGTTCCAAGGCAAATAGGGTTTCGGGGGCTTTGATGAACGCCTTGGAGACACCCATCTGCCACTCTTCCTTCGGAATGCTGGTGTCTTTGAGAATCTGCTTCACAGCAGCCTCAGTTGTCCCTTCCCATGTGTATTCACCAGCATAAGAGGTGGCGGGCGACAATAAGAAGAAACGGTCAACGAATTTGTCAAATGCTTGACGGTAAGCAAAACCAGCTCGTCGAATACGGACGTTTTCTTGAAGACCAAGATACTTGATCTGATGGAGGACGTTGGGGCTGTTGTACTCAGTGGGTGACTTGTTCTCGTTTGGCTTGATGGTGCGGATGTATGAAGGCTGGCACTTCATCAAGGTCTCGACCAGGGCATTTGCAGATGCTCTGATACGGTCGCCCGCCGAGGGAGGTTGTTTTCGGTTATCTTGGTCAACCGGACGGGGAAATAGTGTATGGACGAATTGGTTTCCGCTGTGCTGAAACAGGCTCAGCAAACCCTTGAGGAGCTGATCCTTGTTCTTGTCTGTAATACCATCGACGGTGTAGCTGACATCACCAGCATAATGCTTGATGATAAAGTTACCTTGCCGCGGTGTGAGGTGAGCGTGCGACATGCCATTGATGCTCTGCATAAAAGTCCGGTCACATGCAGCTGGGTCGGCGTGGGCGGTCTTGGTCGCGTCCTTCATGGCGGAGAAGATGCCAGGAGGACGGATCTGCTCAATCAAGTCGCACACAACCTTGTTGTCGAAGTACTTGATGGGTGTCCATTGAATCTGTTCCCTCGCGTACTCCTCTTGCTCGGTCTTAAGCGTGAGCTGGATAAAGATCTGCTGCAGCTTCTCATTGACATAGTTGATGCACAGCTGCTCGAAACTGTTCTTTTCGAAAATTTCAAACCCATAGATATCCAAGATACCAATCGAGTTGGTGGTTGCTTGCCTGGCCTTGAGAGATTTGTTAACGCGCTCAACAATCCAGTCGAAAAGGTTGCTATAGATCGCCTTGGCCAGCGCATCGCGAGTTGCCATTGCCTGAGAGGGGTTCGCCGGTGACTCAATCACTTCGCCGTTTCGAGGAGTCAAGATTCGGATCGTGATGGCGTTGATGAGCTGATCGGGGGTGACCTCCATAAGGTAGGCAGCGAACTCAACCACAGACCTATCGATAACCTCGGCATAGCCGCTCTGGTCCTCTTGGAACTGAATATTTCCAATCCACAAAATGGCCGCTAGCATGCGAAAGATTTCGTCTTGCTCGGCCTGACCTAGGCCGATGATCTTCATAGCATTGAGGGTGTCTTGAAATTCGGCAAGGTCGTCGATACCATCCACGTCGAAACATTTTGACCGGCTGGTGTAGACATAAGTCTCAGGTTTCTGAACGCCAAAAGTCTCTCGGTACTGTTGCGATGCGCCCTTTGTAAATTGATAAAAGATGTGGAAGTTTCGCTCGTTCACGATCTGGCCCACCACTCGTGTCTTTTCTAGCAGATAGTTTGTAATGTCAGCACCTACAGGCTCGCCTTGTGCGTTGAAGTGGATTTGTAGATATTTGCCGAAACGCGACGAGTTGTTGTTTCGCAAGGTCTTTGCGTTTCCAAACGACTCGAGCAGGGGGTTGGTAGCCAGCACCATGTCCTTGATCTGCTTGATGTCTCCGGTCTCTCCGCCACCAGATACATTGGCAATGTACTGCATGATGCGCTTGGCGGCCTCGGTCTTGCCTGCGCCTGACTCGCCCGAGATAATAACACATTGGTTTTCGCTGTAGGCCTTCATATTGTAGTATGTCGACTCAGCAATGGCAAAGACGTGCGGAGGCATCTCGAGGCGGTTCTTGCCCCTATAACTGTCGAGGACCTGGTCGGTGTAGATACCGAGATCTCGAAACGGGTTGACAGAGACCAATACGTGGCCAATATAGGTGTAAATCTCGGCGCCTTCGAATCGCTTCTTGAGGTTGTCATTAATGGCATCATTGGAGACTTTGCTCAAAAGTGTAAGATCGGAGACACCGATCTCCTTCTTCTTGGTCGTGTCGAACGTGGCCTTCTTTGGCTTTGCGCTGCTCGAGCCGGACGCGGCCCCATTTCGAGCGTCCTTGTTCTTGGGGCGCCTTGATATTCCCTATGTTGTGAGAGCGACAGTCAGCGAAAAGGTTCCTGTTAGAGGGGTTTGGCACCTTACCATGATGTGCGACGGATGAGGAGGGAGGAGGGTCTATGAGGAGGATGAGGAAAGGTAGTTAATGTCCGTTGTGAGGTTGGAAGGGCATCAGCGGATCAATCCTTTGAAAAAGAGGCAAACAGCTCTGGTAACGAGAATCGGGGAGAAGAGATGCGATAATTTAGTTACAAGGCAACTCTGGAAGCTCAGGTGTGGCTGGAGATGAGATTGGTTTGGTTGATGATCTGGTGCCTGACTGGAGGTGACGAAAACGCCGACGATTTTCCGTTCAGCACAGCCCCCCTGCCGACGTCCGCTGTCTTACGCAACGAAGTGGCGGGAACGACGGGCTTTTTTCTTCTTCTTATTCTAGGGTGAGCCTACAACGTAATTGTTTGAGAATTACCTAAGGTAACGTTATTCTGCAGACATTCTGTCTTGATGGATAATGGCGCCTTAGTTTTCTATTGACCCTGTCGTCATTGAGCAAGTCGTCGCCAGCCTCTTGTCTGTGCCTAATAATAAACCACCCCACTCGGGCTCACTTGGCCGTTGGAAATGGGCGGCTCAGTCTTGATAAGTCGTCCATATTATCCAATACATACTCCTCCATACTAGCACTTGGATCATGCATAATGCATGTCATTGTTGGTGATCAGATGTACCTCTTTTTCAAGACTTATCATATTGACTTCATTTGGTAAGTAACGGAAGTACATATGATAGATACAAGTCAACAAGTAGTTCTGAAGGACAAGCTCCAAACTGCCCCTTGACCAATCCTCGAGACAATCTGAGATATTTCAGCTTGACTTGGTCTAGGTATCAAGATGAGCTCTTGGCTCTCTACATAGCCTCGCCTGACGTTATGAGGCAACCTCGAGCGTTCCACTTCGGCAGCGTAGCAGCGTCTCCATGCATATCACCATCGACACAAGACGTCTTGGCTGCATGCCGTCCCCGCCAAACAAGCTCCAAACCCGCAAGATCTCCTACCAATCTCTCTCACACCAATTGCCCGAGCTCTGAATCAGACTTCCCTGACGGATAGAATGCACAACTCGAGTGGCTCAAACACTGCTCATTAATGACTGGACGTCAATCCTTGTTGCTGTGACGCAGGTCAATGCCTTGGTTGCGGGGTAGCAACCAAGCCCATGGCCGCGTCGCGGGACGTCCCAGCTCAGGTGACGACAAGACGGAACATATGTCGCATAAACATGGCAACTGGCTGCCGTATCAACGGCCGATTCTGAGACCTTAGCTTAGACATTGGAGATACAAAACACCACCGAGTGGCCGACTCCAATTTCTAAGACCTATTTACCTTTCCCCCTCTTCTTTAACACTCGACCAACTCCTACTATCAACCAACTACTACCACATAGCAAACACTACCACATAGCAAAACTTCCACTATGGCCGACACTACCGAACAGAAGCCCCAGGTCGATGAGGCTCCCATCTCGCCCATCGAGCGCAAGAACTCCCTCGAAGCCCACCTCCAACATCGCCCCGAGCGCTCCGAGCTTATTGAGAGTGAGTGTCCCTTGGCCCAATCCTCCATCTACAGAGCCCTTGCTTACAGTTTGGCCCCCAACCAGAAAACATCCTCCCAGCCTCAACCGCAGCGCCAGGCCTCCAAGCGCACCAGAAGGAGGTGAGTCAAGCCAACATGCCCAGCTTTTTACCGCTCTCAATCCACACTCGCTGACGTGCCCCTTCTACAGCTCCAGAAGCACATGCTTGAGGACAAGCTCAACGACAAGATCTCGCATCGCCCAGACCCCGAAGAGCTCATCAAGGAGGGTGTTTTGCATGACGACCCGCGTACTACGGGACAGGACGAGGCTGCGAAAAAGTACGAAGAGGCTATGGAGGACGAGTATGCCAAGCGTGAGGGCGGCGCATGAGCTGAGCAGTGATGTCATTGACGAGCTAAGCCTCGGCACTCACGATCACATACGTATTGTAAGAGCGGACTAGGAATAAGTCAAGGGTTGGCTTTGTATCCAATAGCAACAACAGGAAACGAAAGGGCGCTATCTAGGACTATGCTGGATAATTTGGTCTGGGCTTGTAATCAAGAAAGAAAAATCTCGAAAAATCTCAGAACACTACCACTTACACGGATCCCGAGCCTCCGAGTGTGACAGACAAATCCCTGGCTAGACCCGGCCATTGGGCAATAACATCGACGTAGAGAAAGTGGAATTCCATTTCTATTTCACTAGTCCGACCCATCCCATCTCAAATCACAGCGGGGACTTTACCCAAACTCCAAAGATGGCAGGGAGGAGTGCGGACAGGAAGCACTCTAAAGACCCCTGCCGACGGGTTGGGCTGCAGGTACCGGGAGGGAGGAAACCCAATGCCCAAGCATACTCCGTAACGTTAGATACCTAGGGTAGCGCCTAAAGCATCACACCACCCAACTTGGACCCCGTTTGCAAATTTACAGAAAAACAGGGAAAAAAGCAATATCGAGGGGAGGGAGGGTCAAGACGACATGGAATACGGCTGAGGGGAAAATGAGAATGTGTCTGACCTTGTTTTGTAATTATCGGGCCTAGTCGGTAGGCTTTAGTGCCCATACAATCTATCTCATCTTATAACCAAACGAAACCAAGATTGACGACCAACGCAAGGGTCCCAGCCCTTGTAGAAACCAGTGCAGACCATGAGAACCTCGCGCTGAAATAAAGTACATGTACAATCAAGTGAAACTCCCGTCACTTCCGATCCCAATAATGCGCCCTAATCCGTAATGATCCATATCGCCGGTCGCTTTATAATGCATCGTCATGCTTTGCATGATCCCCGTCCCCCAAACGCCATTCATACCGTAGCCCATAACCGTTACTTGTTACATGTATATTGTATCGCATTGGAAGGAGTATCGAAACTTAGAAAAGCACACAAAAGCACAGTTCGTGTCTGATAACAACTCTCAAGAGCGGGAATAGGCGCCCGAGTATGTTGGAGCCGGAGAGTATTTTTCGTAGGTTGCTTTATTATGGTTGATGACCAAGTTCTTCCCCGAGCTTCTGACTTGCGTGGTTTGCTTGTCTAGAGACGGCGTGTTAGAGTGAGGTCGGGCGGCGAAGGGTCGCGCAGATAGGACTTACCAGCACCATATTCGCGGTAATCGCCAGGAGAAAGGGAGCGAGGGGTTGAGCTGTTTGAAGAGCTATAGGAACCAGAAGAGTAGCTGTAGGAGCTGTGGATGGAAGGCTCCTTGGAGCCCTGGTGGATTTGAACTGAGTAGGGGCTGCTCATGATTGCGGTTGTAAGAAGGCGTTGATACTGGACAGGAGTAGAGTTGGACTGTGAGGCCTTGTTGTTTGAGAAAGCTTGTTGTTGACTGTGCAGAGAGTTGAGTAAAGGCCGAGATACTGGTTGGTATTGGTGTGTCTGGTGTGTCTGGTGTGAATGAAAGGGGGGATTCGACAGTGACGAGGAAAGGGGTCTATATGTAGTTGAAGTCCGTGGTGATGCGAAACAGGCAGTACGTACTCCACCATCCTCTACGTGGAATTAATCGCTTGCAAGACCTGACTGCCTGGGGAACCAGGATAGCCAAGTAAACTGCAAGGCAGCTCCAAGCAATGATTAGCCTCCAGCATGGGACCTTGGGAGTGAATGAGTGAGTAAGTGAGTCAAGCAGAGGCCACACGAGGAACCGCGCCCTCGCAGGCATTGGCATCCCGGGCTCGGCACGGTAGCGTCCATCTTGGTTTCTTTTCTGGGGGGGCGTGTAGATGGACTGGGGTGCAAAATAGCAGGGCGTAGGCAAAACCATTGGGCATCGAAGGGTGAAACAAGGGACCACGAAAGCTTTCCCGAGGCACAGGGACCAGGTCCTTGGTGGCAAAAAGGCTGTCAAGTGAAGCTTGGTGGTGACGATTGAGAGGCGGAGCCATTCAGGGCGAATAGGGCGAATAGGCAACCCTGGGCGAAAAGGCAGGGCAAGACACAAGCCCCACGGCGTGTGCGAGCGGCAGCCAAAATCGTGGTACGTAGATGAGCTGAGCTGGGGGAAACTGGAAATAGACGAAACAAAGACAGGAAAAAGTCCCTGTTGTTGCCTGTAATTGGGGGCCACGACTCAGAGACTAAGGGGGCTTTTTCACGATGCTAAATGAGACACGTGGGGAGCTTCTGTGAGTGATTACACAAGCCCATCGCCGGCACGTAGGCACGCAGGCATCAGCGCAAGGAAGCTCTATCGCCAGCCTCTGCCTCGCAGCAAACAGGTACCGCTGCCTTGGGATGGGGCTAGTGTCTCCCTATCCGAGTCTAGAGCGTGAATCTCCCATCCTAGCCTATGTCTCACAAGCCTTTCACGGTATTGGGGGTCAATTCCACCCTTCTTTACTTTTTCGTCCCCCTTTGGCCCTTTGTTCTCTCGACTGGCATCAACCTAGTTCAGCTTTTGACCTTGAGCCACCCCAATCAGTCCGTCGATGCCCAAATCCGAGCAAGTGTGTGTAGCCAAGAAAAGAGCCTGAGCCTATCGACTTCTCCCAGCGAGACGGAAAGGGATGGATAGGGGCTCATCAGTGACACTTCGGGCTGTTTCTGAGGGGGAAAGTAATCGACAGACATCATGATGGAGGCGAGACTCGTGCATGCCTTGTAGCTTATCCCGTGAAGCGTGTGAAGCGCTTGGTCCAGGGTTTCTCCCGCCGGTGGATCTGACACATGCGGGCTTGTCGTCCCATCGTAAGGGTCATGGAGCCGTGGGCCTGGCTTGCATCGCTGCTGCAGGAACTGATGTGACCAGACATGGCCATTAGCTGTAGCCCTACACCATCTCGCCCTAGCAGAGTTGCTCTCGAGGTCATCACGCGGCGCTCCTGTCGCGCTTGTGCGTCTCACTGTCCATCTCTGCCTATGACGGGCGTCTGGTGGTGCTCTGCATCAGGATGGATGGACGGATGGGCTCGGCAGTGATCGCTGTCACATCTAACATGCCCAGAATATGCTACACAGTGACGTCGCGATATTGACTCGACGACAGCCTCTCTCTCTCATTAGAGCCGGACAGGACCGGCATGATGGTTTCCTTTTTGCGCCTCGCCTAGCCTCGTATGTATTATTAGAGTCGCAGCTTCGAGTGACAGTGAAGCGACTTGTATTCGTCATGCATCACGTGGGAGAAGCAAAGATGTTTCGCCCTGTCGCCTTGCCTAACGATAAAGGAGTGAACAAGGCGACATATTGAAAAGGCCAGCGTGACTGACTGCAAGGCCAGGGCTTGTTTGGCACGACGATCCAATTCGCACCATGGCAACGTCGTCTCTTTAGGGATAGGCTCTTGAGGCCCATGTACGCAGTTGCATTGTGCGCCCTCCCTTCCACCCATATCCGGCATCGCAGGCCTCCTTGATTTCCTAATGGAGATAAGATATGGATAACCTAGCGTCAGATCAGAAAGCATCAGCGACAAGGAACAAGGGCCATATGGCGGGCCGTGGGCAATTGTCCAATCACCTCACCGGCTTGGCTGGACCCTGCTATGACGATGTTTCCTGTGCTGGTGTTTTAGGGGGCGCTTCAGCTTAGCGCAGAGGTCACGCTCAGTGATGATGGTTGCTCGCTGGACGGCCACGTCGCCAGGACAAAGCCCATAGTCCAAAGGGGAAACATCCATCCAACAACCTCGCACTTCATCCGCACCGTCTCGTCCAAATCAATCACACCCTTCGACGTCACAAGCCTCGACATCAGGCTTCTCAAACCTTTCCTCGCCGCCCCTTCTATTTCTCCCCATACCTGGGTCCTGCTTGCATCGGTGTCCACCCCGCCCGAATCGCCACCATGAAGGCCGCCCTGTTCCTCTCCGCTCTCGCTTCTGCCGCCGTTGGCGTTGTCGCCGACGAAGAGCTCAAGATTGACGTGACGCTGCCCGTCGTCTGCGAGCGCAAGACCCAGAAGGGCGACCGGGTCCAGATGCACTATCGTGGCACCCTTGGAGACTCGGGCAAGCAGTTTGATGCCAGTAGGTTTCTTCGCCCTGCGGCTCCAGCCTGCCGTGCTTGCGAATTAGATACTGACGGACACACAAGGCTACGATCGAGGCTCTCCTTTGGCTTTCAAGCTTGGTACCGGCCAGGTTATCAAGGGGTTTGTCTTTGCCCCGTCATGATGTATACGAGCCGGACGCTGACATATATTTAAGATGGGACCAGGGTCTTTTGGACATGTGCATTGGTGAGAAGAGGTGAGCGAAGATCGCAGCGCATGTTGGCTGTACCAAGTTGCTGACCTCGAGTTTAGGACCTTGACGATTCCCCCTGAGCTTGGCTACGGCTCACGAGGCATTGGCCCTATCCCCGGTGGCGCGACCCTAGGTATGTTGACTATGTATACCCCTCGGCTCACGTTTAGTTTCTAACAGTCTAAACAGTCTTCGAGACGGAGCTCGTTGGCATTGACGGTGTCCCCACGCCCGAGAAGATTGAGGTCAAGGTGGCCGAGGAGGCCAAGTCTGCTGTCGAGAACGCCGAGGAGGCTGCTGAGACCGCCAGCGACAAGATCGCCGAAAAGGTTGCCAACGTTGTCGCCGACGCTGCTGATATCGCCAAGACCATGCTTGCGGATACTGATGACGGCCCGGCCCACGAGGAGCTGTGATGACCATGTGGACGATCCCAAGACTTGCATACACCTTACCTTAGACCTACAACGCTGAGAAACAGGAAGCCTGTCACTGCCGACGTTGTTCTGTTTTTGGAATACCGAGACGCTCCACGCTGAACGAGTTGGTGACTGTTGGCTGCACTCACGGCAGGCAGTGAAGGGCTGCATGCACGGCAGACAGGTTATGGCCCCGTAGATCGCGATGGCTCGGTGATGTCATGCCATGATACCTTATTGCCGCGGATAGCCTCGCTAGTGGCGGTCAATAGACCCAGCTGCGCGGTCGGCCAAGTGTTTCTGGTCTCCCAAAGGACTACGCTGTGAGATGGTGATGTGCCGTATATCCTTGACATGCAGAGCGTTGTAGATGTAATATGCGGATCGTCTGGTGTCCGAGTCATATTGCAACTTCGTCGGTTATCCAGTGGCTATCCAGTGAGTCTCCACCCCCGAGTAAGTAAGATGGTTATAGACCGAGCAAAAGGTTCGGATTACCGGATAAACGGACAAGAGGTGATGTTTTCCCTCGAGACGGATACTTCCTCCTCTAAGGTGGGAATGGGGAGTGGATATTCAGTAAGCTCACTACGCTCTAACATTTTCCTTTAATGAAGGGATCCTGAACAGAGATCATCCATGTTTACGACACCAATACTCAGTAGGCTTGCTTTTCCTGGGGCTGCTGCACACTTCACGGACTTCGGAAATTATACGGAAATGTATAATGCATGTTTCCTCTAGAACTTGTGCGTCCTCTTCCTAGCTAGTTGTCCCATTGTACGATATGGTGGTGTGATAGAAGCGGAGGGCTATTAGGTACGAGAGAAAGCGCGTCACATTTTGGGCAAGAGTACCTCGTTTTATGAAGCTGGGGCATCGCTAGCTAGTCTAAGCTTGTGAAGAGTTTTAGTTTTAAAATACAACGGGCAACGGGAGTAAAGCGAAGTAGGCCAAGCTGGAGTTTATTCAACCTTACCACATGGAGCTCAAGCTCGTAGCGCTTTCAACTACCTCGTGGCTGCCACGTGTAGTATAGAGCACATGGGATATCATGAAGACCCAATGACAAAGCCACACGCCTCACGCTTTCGGGGTCAACTCGATGTGCGCCTCGGTCTTGATGACTGGGCGTGATGCAGTAAAATGAAAAGACAACCTAACTGAGTAATTGAAAATAACATATAGTCATTCAAATGCTCTGTATGTGTCTATGTTTTGATAAGTCAGTTACTGCCGAGAAATACCATTCCGACGAGATATAACCCATTTCAGGGTATAAGCTGGTTTTAGTGGAGCAAGGATGAGCAGCGAAATGAAGATTACACGTCTCAGCCACTGCCGATGGCAGGGATAAGTTGATGCTAAGAAAATGAACCTGCCAGGGGATTTGGAAGCGTCTCTTCAGGAGAGTATATGAAGCTGCGAGTGGAATTGCAGCATTGAATAGCTTCCAGGCCGGAAAACTCGTTCCGGCAACTCATCACGTTCTTGCTCACCTTACAGGAGAAGCGAAAAGATGCAATCATAACCGTTGTTGTAAGTGGCTCGGAAGCTTTCCTCTTGGTGCGGCACCTCCACTGATACCCGCCCCCGTTACCCAAGGCTCGGGAGCTAAAGGGGATTCCGCCGGCGGTGGGTGGGAAGGGAAATCTTAAGAGGACGACATTGGACAAATCGTGATGTCCACTTGTGGCTCCATGGTATCAGAGATGGATGATGAAATAGCGTGCCGAGGGCCGTATTGGCTGCCTCCGAACTAGCTTGAAAGCTGCTTGGGTTATTCTTACCGGCTAACTTAATGGATGCGTTATCACAAAGAAAGTACGGAGTACGGAGTACTTTGGTGCTGGTGCTAGCTGGAAAAGATACAAAGCTGCGCCGTTGGCATAATAGTGGATAACTACAGGCCAGTAAGCAGAGCAGTTCCTACCCCCCTGTATAACTGACCAACATACGGATAGTACGAGTACTCCGTAGCGTTAGGTATTGTTTGATTTCTCCCTTTTTCCCACGCTTTTCATTCATCAGTGTATTGCCAGTTGTCACCTCGTCCCTTACCTACCTAGCTTCTATACTGCCAGTAGGTATTACTAGAGCTCTTGTGCGGTGAGAGTCGGTACCTCCCTGTCGGCAGGATCTGACGGGTCCCTCTTTCCTTGTGCATCGCTCATCCACTCTTTAACGCGTCTCTCCTGAAATCGAATCTCGTTTCATTCATCACCACCTGCTGCTCTTCATCATCATCCCATCAACCCTCATAATCGCCATGTTGTTTCTCTTCAAGTAGCAGGTTTTCGTCGATTTCAAAACCCTTGGTGAGGCTCTGCACTCTGTGCTTGGGAGCTGACCCATTTAGCGCCGGGGTGCATTTCTTGGCATCTCGTCCCCAAAATGCTTGGTTCTATCAAGGCTCGCTGGGGCGAACTCATCGAAGAGCACCCGCGATTCGAGGCTTTCGTCTCAAGAGTGTCTGCTTGGATCCCCCCAATCAATTTCATCACCATACACTATGCCTACTTCATCTTCGGTTCGCTTTTGTTCTCCGTCATTTTCTGGGGCTCTAGCGAGCCTGGCCGCAGTATCCCGTTCATTGACTGCCTCTTCCTCGTTGTGTCCTCCTTTTGCGATACAGGGCTCAACACTGTTAATCTGAGCGAATTGACAACATGGCAGCAGGTACTGCTATACCTTTTATTCATCATCGGAAGCGCCCTTTGGGTCTCATTCTGGACCGTTATGGCACGTAAACATGCCTTTGAGAAGCGTTTCGAGGACATTGTCGAGGCAGAACGTGTGATGCGAAGACGTCGCACTGCCGCGAAATCGACTCCGTCGCTCAAGCAGTTCTTTTCGTTCGACAAATTCAATAGTTTCAAATCCTCGCCTCCAGCCCCAAGCGTTCTGTCAGGTCTAGGCACGCGACAGCGCACTGTTGTTGAGAAGAACGAACCTAACGATCTCCTGACCACGACTCTTCCCATGCGCCGCACTCACTCGGCACCTGAAGAGTCCATCTCTTCCGACTCGGAGGATAACGCTAGCACCACTACAGCGGTAGCACCTCATCCGCCTACTTCGTCTCCTTCTGCCGGCGATCACATCACATTTGCCAATTCTATGGCTCGCGCCAACGGCCGCAGAGAAAACGTCTCGATCTATCAGCGAAATGACGACAATCTGGGAGCTGATCGAGACGAGCAACGGCCTTCAACCGCGGATTCAGCTCAAAGTGGCGAATCGGATGACTTTCTTTTGCATTGGAAGAAGATCTTGGGCCAGCACAATACTAGCAAGAGAGGCCAGTTCTATGACTTGACTTCGGATGAGCGTGAGGCACTGGGCGGTTGTGAGTACCGAGCTCTCAAGGTTCTGTCTGTCGCCGTTCCCTTATATGGGTTTCTTTGGCAGTTCTTTTGCGCCATTGCCTTGGGCGCCTGGATAAACAACCACAGACCAGCTACTGCGGCCGAGAACGCTGTTAGCCCTTGGTGGTGTGGCATTTTTCTCTCCTCGTCAGCCTTCAACAACGCGGGTATGTCCCTGCTCGACGCCAACATGAGTGCCTTTCAAGACGCCTACTTTGTTCAAATTGTCGTTGGTATCCTCGTCCTCGCCGGCAACACTGCATATCCTCTGCTACTTCGACTTTCCTTCTGGTGCTCTCTAAAGGTCCTACAACTGACAACCGCGCCGGCCACATTTGGGCCTTGGAAAGAGACAATCGAGTTCATTCTCAAGTACCCCCGGCGTGTTTATACCACTCTCTTCCCTTCACGCGCAACATGGTGGCTTTTTGCTGTCATTGCGACTATCAATACTATCGACTGGGTCGCTTTCGAGGTATTGAATATTGGTAACGATGTTGTTGAGGACATGCCTGTATCCGACCGAGTTATTGCTGGATGGTTCCAGGCAATCGGTGAGCTGACTCTTCCCTGTCCTTACCACGTTTGCTAACGTCTTGAAAGCTGTTCGAGCCGCTGGCTTTGCCGTGGTTTCTATTTCCAGCCTTTACCCTGCTGTGCAGCTGTTGTACATGATTATGATGTACATCTCAGTTTATCCAGTTTCTATTACCATGCGCCACTCCAACGTGTACGAAGAGCGATCCCTCGGCATCTATGAGGACGATCCACAACATGCAGAGGCCGAGGCCGGCGTCGATATTCTTCCCACAATTTCAGAGGAGCCAGAAAAGACACCTTTGCGGCGGAGAGCTACGGCTGCGGTGCATAAGACGGTTAAGAAATCCATGACTTTTCACGGCGTCGGCGTGCGACCTCCTCCCAAGGGACCCGATGAAAACTCCCGTATCTCCTTCATTGGCCAACAGATTCGGGGTCAGCTTGCTCACGATCTGTGGTGGCTTGTCCTGCCTGTCATCATAATTATGATCATCGAGACCGATCACTTCCTCGACAGACCACTCGACTATAGTATTTTCAATGTCCTCTTCGAAGTAGTATCGGCATACGGGTGTGTTGGTCTTTCCATGGGCATCCCAGGTGCCAGCTACAGCTTGGCAGGAGGGTTTCACACGGGCAGCAAGTTTGTGTTATGCTTGGTGATCCTTAGAGGGCGGCATAGAGGTCTACCCGTTGCGTTGGACAAGGCCGTCAGACTGCCAAAAGAGAAGTTGCACCAGGAGGAAGAGGAAGACTCCAGAATCAGGAGGACGAGGACAATGGACAGGATTGCTAGCCGCGATTCTAGGGGCATGTAAGGGACATTTCGAGCAGTGCAAGCAAGGTGTCAAGGTTTTGATTTTGATAGATCTGATATAGGCAACAGAAAATGGCACAAAATTGTGTTTATATAGAATGTAATACAGGATAGACCCGGTTGCTCACGTCGTTCAGTCATTAAGTTGTTATAATTTATCCAAAGAATAACTGCCTCTGCTTTGGGTCAACTGCCCGGGCCCGCCCTCGCTTTTTGTCCGACGTGCGTTGCTTCTTGGTCTCTGGCGTTGTACCCCTTTTTGACGACGAACCATCAGCCTGCACGGCATCGCGGATGGTCTGCCTCGAGAGACACAAATCAATGTGCTCATTAAAGAGGCGCTCGTTGGCGGCCTGCGGTCGACTGCAGATGGGGCAATCCCACCGTTCCTCCTCGGCCGGGCTTTCTTTCACAGGATTGGGCGCGATCTCCTTGCCGTGTCTTTGACGCGGTGAGTCGTCGGGCGTGTCTTGGTTGTTAGATGGGTCATCTAAAAGTCCATCTGCATCTTCTAGCTGGAGGTCGACCCCCGTCCATTGCTCCCATTCGCCGTCGTTGTCACTGGCCTTTCTTTTGAGGCTCCCTTCAGGCTGCCGGTCTTCAGAGTCGTTTCTTCGGGGCCGCAAGCCAAAGAATGCCATGGTGTCGGGCTTCTTGGTGCTGACGAGGTGCGTGCACCGCAGACCCATCAGCCGTAGCCTCAGCCCTGGCCTGTCCTGTTCCAGCTTGGTGAGGATGGGGAGGGCGTAGCTGTACAGATCGTCCGCGAGGCAAATGGCACGGGGCAGGACGGCCTGGCGGGTGAAGACCTCAAAAGTGTGAAGCTTGACCTTGAGGCAGAGAGTACGACCTTTACATTCAGCACGCTTCATGTCCTTTTCCAGCTCTTCGGCTGTGGAACGCAATTTGTCTCGTAGCTCGGATGGATCTGACATTTCGCGAAAGGTGCTCTCGGTTCCGACGCTTTTCCGCTCGTACTCCTCCGCTGGTTGAATCTTCGTACGTCCAAGGCCCAGATAGCAGTTAAAGAGAAACTCGGAGGTTTTGTCGCCAAACAGAGGGTTCAGAAACTGCCGTTCAGCGTATATGTCACCGCAGGTCTTTATGCCAATCTCGAGAAGCTCTCGCTCGAGCACACGGCCAATACCGTTCACTTTTCGTGTAGGAAGGTCGCGCATAAAAGCCATAATGGCGGTGCGGTCACTAGGCAGGACATATTGACCGTTAGGCTTGTTCATGTTTGAGCAGATCTTGGCAAGTTTTGCGTTTGCGGCGATCCCGGCCGATACCGTGATGTCGGTTCTCTGATGAACCTCTCTTCTCATCTGCTCCACTGCTGCCGCGGGGTCCATGTGGTGCTCCTGACAGTACTCTGTGATATTGAGGTATGCTTCGTCAATGCTAGCGCTCTCGAAGCGAGGGTCATAATTCACGAGGACTTCTCGGACCTCGTTCGCTTTGGCATTGTACTTGTCAAAATTGGGTTTTAGTAGGACGAGGCTTGGACATAATTTCTTTGCCACGAAGCCTGCCATGCCCGAACGACAGCCAAACTCCCGGGCGATGTAATTGCAGGTTGTTAATACACCGCCACCAACAGCAAAAGGCAGGTCTTTCAGCTCGGGCCGGTCCAACTGCTCTACAGCAGCGTAGAAGGCATCGCAATCTACATGGACGATGTGTTGCGTTAGATCGCGAGTGAGCTCGAGTTCGGTAATGAGACGGTCAGCATTGCGCAGGTCGCGGGTGAGGTCTTTCTTTTCAAGGTCGGTCTTTCGGGCAATGATTTGCTCGATTTTTTGGGTAAGGACCTTGTCGCGAACTTCCTCTCGGTTGAAAAACTTGGATCCTTTGGAGGCATTGTAGATAATTTCAGAGACCTGCACATGGTTTTAGTGGTGCTGAGTAGGAAATTATTCATCTATGGGGCTCACCTTGGTCTGGTCAACTTTGTCCTGGCCAGCCTTCAGAAGAGAAGGCCCTAATAAAGAGTATTTGAGAGTCTTGAAAGTATCTTCGTCAATGTCGTCAGGCACATCTTCAGCATCTTGGAGCTCTTTGGCGATTTCGGCGATCTTCTCTTTCGACGGTAATGGAGGTTTCTCCTCCGACTGATTCATCGAGGTCATCTCAAGGAATCGATAACGGCACGTTCATATCATGCATCAAGAAAACCGACGGCATCATGAACATGAAGCAAGATACCGTCTGGGAAGCCGTCGCGTCTTTGTGATGGATGTAGGATGTGTAACGTGACGAATGCCCCTCAAAGCCAGGACCGCGTTGAAGACAGAACACGAAGTCATGTGACTGATCTTCTTAGTGTGGTTTCTACCTGTGGGGGCCGCTATTTCTTAAGGTGGGACAGCCTCAACGACACCAAGGATCCTTTCCCACTCGATTGGCCGAGAGATGTGCTTCCCCTCTCCAAGAACAGGCGTCTAAGCGCCGACATCGACATCCTTTTGCAGGGGAGCAGGGCTACACATGCATCATGTCGCCCATTGGAAACAGTCGAGGTGATGACTGTCTTGCCGCCCAGCGGGCCAAGTGGCGCCTGAGGGCACGAGGGTACAAAAGCCCAAGGAGCCCGCAAGTTGTGGGATCTTGGCGATTTGACCTGTCTCGTTTCGATCCTAACTCTGGCGACGAGTGTCTCTGAGTGTCCTTGAGTACTGATTCGCTTTGTCACCTGCTACTGGAACAATTACTGCTAGCCCGCACACCTGGACGAGCTTCAAGATGGCGGCGCGGCCTGGAGAGGAAAACGTTGCTACGCTGTGAGTCGCATACTGGCTCTGAAGCTTAGGGCCTCTATATGCTGACCAAGAGTCTTCATACAGCTTCGGGGATATTCATTACTTCTATGGCCCAGACGATGTAAAGCCTAGGCACCATAGATTCGACAAGGGCTCTTATGTCTACCTCTTTGAGAATGCGAGCGAGCGTCGTTGTCGCATCGAGGTGGCCAATGGCCCTGGCACTCTGGACCAGGACGCCTTCGAAGGATGTAAGTATCCAGTCACAGGGCTGTAGACAGCTGGAATATTCTAATAAGATCCCGCCATTAGTTCTCGATCAGACACATGTTCGCTACTCGTATAAGCAGCATTGTATGGTCACTCTGACGGCTCCCCAAGCCACTGCCGATCAGGAAGAGTGGCACCTACCAACCTACGATCCGCGAAATGAAAATAAATATCACTATAAGCTCCATTCACTAGACATTTACTTTTGGACGCAGCAGGATGCGCTACACTTCGTCAACGGTGTCCGGAGGGTCGTTCCGCCGTCACTAGTGGAAGTCCTTGACGAGCCCGGCCCTCCCCCGCAGCCGGCGCCGATGAGCTCCGTCGTTCAGCATCTGGAAAATGTTGCCATCTCGGACCCCCAGCATGGGAACCCCAGGTCTTCAGCAGACGTACCAAGCTTTGCGCCTCCTCCGACCGCGCCCGCTCCTCCGACTGAGGCGCCTGCGGACCCTGCCGCTTTCGCTCCGATGGCATACAATCCCGCTGCGCCTGCCGCTCCCGAGACGATACAACACCGAGAGAAGACGCCTCCTCCGGACGAGGACCCACTCAACCCACTTGCTGTGGCTGTTGTCTACGATTATCATAAGCAACCATTTACACCGGGTATGCCTCCGCCATCTCAATTCCCCCCTGGCGGTGTTACAAGCCCTGGTCTGCCCCCGCCTCAGTTCGGTGGTCTACCTCAACATCCCGGGATGCAACGAGCCGCAACAATGCCAGTTCAGGCATTGGGAAGTCCATATGGTTCGACGTTTCCTGGCTCGCCTGGCCTTCCACCGCCGCCAGCACCTCCACAGACGCAACCGCCAGCGCAGGCACATCCCCATGCGCAACCTACACCACCTGCCGTCAACCCTGGCCTTCCTCCACCCCCCGGTGGCTATGCGCAGTACAACTATACCCAGCAGCAGACACCTAATCCGCAAGGGGGGGCCGAGTATAGCGTTCATCAACAGATGTACCGTCCGACGCAGACAGAAGTAGCCAACTCGGAGATTTATCCGTTTGGGCAGCAGAAAACGGAGCCGCCTCGGGGCAAGCTCGAGGAGAACGCAGGGCGCCTGGAGCGCGGTGTTTCGGGCATGCTGAGGAAGTTCGAGAAGAAGTTCGGATAAATTGCTTGGAGCTTGGTGGGCTTGATTTGGTGGGAGTTTACATCCTTGGCTCCAGGAGTGTTTACTATTGTAACGTACATATTTAAGTATTCCTAATGCTTTATAGTATTACTTCAATTACGAGTGTCTTGTAGGTTGAAATGACTGACTCAGAGGCTACCCGCAAACTTGTATGCATACAAATAGATTTCAAGATACTAGTATAGAACCTCAAGACTTGATGACCTCAATCTTCACTCGGCAACTAGTTCCATGCTGTCGTTAGAAGGATTAGAAGTGGAATGGCACTAGCGACTACTGTAACTATCGCGGTCCAGGGGGTCGCTCGAAATCTGAGAGAGACCATACAGGCCATAAAGGTTAGAATACAATCGCGTGTCATAGACAGTTATCTTTCAAGACGGACTTATTGACCTGATTTTCCCAGATACCGCGTAATTATTCAAAACTTCAATATGGTAAATTGTCAAACGGGAACAGTACTCTCGCATTAGCGGAGTTGTAGAGACAGACTTGATATCCCATGTCAATAAAAGCTGCAAGAGCATGCGGGGATGTGGCTGAGCTTCTGAGCGCCACCGCACTACTCCATAAGAAGATACGAGCCAAGCCACCAGCCACACAAGACCCTTGTTGGTTATTGTCACTTGTGGCGGACCAGCCGTCGTAGGTTCCATGAAATGGAGAATGGAACATGAGCCTTTGTAGTCTGATTCCGCATATTTGACACTGTTAGCAGTGTAGTTAAAGACTGTTCCCTTTTTATAACTCTATCTTTGGCATTCAGCAGAGTATTGCCCTTGTAAAGCTCCCGTTGCTACCTCTCATCATGCGGCTTATTCCTTTGTTCCACTCTGTCGGCTACTTGGATGCTCTGGCGCTACGTACTCGGTATATACGTACCATGCTTAGGTTGGTTTTGGGGGACTGGGCCCGTGGATCTGGTCGATTGCGTAATGGGGGGTCAGACGCGAGCCGGAGATCCCGTTTGATGCTGGCATTGAATGTTTTTATATGCAGCGGAACCAACTATGATACGATCGTGGATAGGTCTATTCGTAGCGTGTCAGGAGATGGTGTCTGACCACCAGCCACAGCGTGTTACTCTGATAAGTACTTGAGTCGCCTCACGGTTCATCATCGCGTCTCACTCAGCAATAGAATGAATGGCCAGTCGATAGATGAAGCTAGGATATCGACTGAAGTGAGGGCATGGCCACAGCCCGCTCTTTGCTGATGTCACCACCCAAAGAACAACGGACAAGTGACGATCGCCAAGTTGACAGCAGAGGATAACTTAATTATCCTTGATTGATCCCGTCTGACGGCGAGTTCCTTGTATATTGTCTCCTGTTTTCTTTCTCCAACCTTTGTCACTGAATCAACGCCATCTACACTTTCCCCATCCACTACCTTATTGTTCTCTCCATCTTTAACTTATTCTTTGTCCTGGGTTTGTAGGACCGAGCGCATAATTGATAGACTGCCCGCGCCCAGAAACATCCTTGTCCAGCTCAGCCAGGGCCAAGCCAACCAACCTCGCGCCTCTTCGCGAGCGCCCGACACGGCGGCTGTGCCTGGAAACAGGACCGTCGCCCGAAGCCAGAAGAGGCGACCAAAAAAAGCACATACTCTCTCTCTCTCTCCCTCACCCAATTAAGGAGTAGCCATCTCAACAACATCTCGTCCTGCTGCTGCTTCGTCGCCCCCTCTGGTTTAACCAAAGCATCTATCCAACCGACCCGGATTTCTGTGATCCTCTTCCCGCCGTTGCCGTTATCGTCTTCGCTGCAGCCGACGCCCGTTTGCTCTGCATGGTGCAGCCGACTCCGGAATGCATCTAAACGCTCCAATACCGCGTGGCTGGCATACCCGTTATGGGCTACGGCCTCGCGCGGAAGAAAGGCCAAAGGAGGGGGGAACTAATACTACGGTTGTGTTTATCGTGAGTTGTCACCGAACGAACTATGCAATGGTGCCCTTTTGTGCAAGGAAGCTAATGGTCGCTTTCCAACTTGAAGGTCATCGCGAGCATCACTGGCTTCATAGCCATCGTTGCCTTCTGCGTTTTCTTTTACCGAAAGAATCAAGCAAAAAAGCCTTCTGGGGCAAAGAAGCCAGGAGTTTTTGGACGGATAACAGATCAATTACGAGGAGGAGCTCACTACGAGCAGACACCCGGCGAAGATGGCGGCGAGAGCGGAAGACAGTCACATCAGCTTGATTCCACGAGCACCCAGCACAATAGCGGATCAGCACGCGCCATCCTGACGAACCGCAATGGCAACACGACCGCGACCGTCGACCGCAACACTTCCATTCGCTCCGTTCTCACGCTGCCCGCGTACCGCCAGTCGGCCAACACCAACGAACAGGTCCTAGGACGAGAGGGCGAACGAGACGGGGTCGACGTGATCGTGGACCTACCCACGGCAGAAGAAGATGAGGAAATACGAAACGAGGAGATGGAGACGCTCTACCAGATCAGGCTGGCGAGGCGGCAGATGCTGGCCGAGCGGGAGCAGAGGAGAGAGCAGCGTCGCCAGGCACGAAGCCGAAACGATTATCGCACCCTCGAGCAACTCCGCGCCGAGACACGCGCGGCAAACGAAGACACCACCATAACCGACCTCCGACAGACGGTTGACCAGATCAAGGAGAACCGACAGAGGTCCGTGTCCAGTGTATCTTACGCTGATGTTGGGATCGCGCGTCACGACGGGACCAGAATTAGGGCAAACAGCACCGAGAGCGAACGGGTCGGATTGCTATCTGATGCGGCGAGTCTGGGCCACCAACGAGGACGCAGCGGCAGTTCTGCGGCCAGCCACGACGAGGATCTCCAGTCTCTTGCACCTGCACGGTCTCGAGGAGACTCCCACTCCGCAGCATCGACCCTTAGTGTGGACGGAAGAGCCGGCGGGAGCCCTGAGCTGGTTGAGGCGGACCTCGGCGATGAGACGATGCCTCCCCCGGAGTATGAGGACATTCCCCTCACCGACGATCGGTCCACGACGCCCAGCCATGGACCCCCGCCAGATTACCCGGGTCCGTACCGGTCCGCATCGCAGCGGGCGACGGAGCGCGACCTAGGCTCCGAGCAGCGTGGAGCCGAGACGGAGGCGGTCGAGTATGCTGGAGGAGACGGCAATGGCAACAGCAGCAACGGCTCGACGCCCGGACGCGGAGTCGGCGGCGTGCCGCAGCTGCCGAGCTTGAGGATATCCCGGCTGCCTGAGATCGTCATTGAGCCGTCGAGCGCGCACCCACGAGACGACGACCTACGATGACCCCGATAACGAAATGACTACGTTTTGAACTTGCTTCCCTTTGTCAGCGGCGATTTTGGATTTGGATGTATATGTATGGTCATATAGCAGAAGCACGGAGTTTGGACCTGGGTAATTCGGACGAAACGTTGATGTGTGGCTGCGAGATGCGTCACGGTCTTGCATAGCTGATTTACCTTGTGAGCGGCTTGAAATACTGGAGTTTCGGGGTGTGAAATAGCTTTTGCATAGAAAACACCGAGTTTTTGTTGATCCTCAAGCCAAGTTGTAGTAGGCCAGAGATGGATTGAGAGTGAGCCTTGTACCTGGGTGTCTGTAGGTTGTGTTTGATACTGCCATCTTTCCATGTATTGCATGGGTAACTAAGAGGGTCTAGCACGAGATTTGAAGTAGTAATCGGTTTGTACTTTTCTGTCGCTGTGATGTTCTTTTGCGGGCCAGCGGCTGGTGAAGCTCATAGACGAGGTATACAGGAGCTACGGGAAGTCGGATGCACGACACCGCAGTGAGGGTCTCAAGATGTGGGTGTTGAAACTGTATGATGGAAGGTGAAAGAATATAGGTGAAGGATATGTTCGGATATGGGTTTCTAATTAAGGTAACCTGATCCGCACTCAAAAGGGCTCAGTCAAGGCCTTCCCTGGTATGGTATGGAAAGAGTGATGGCCATCAACAAAAGAAGGTGGTACGTACGTACTTTACTCTGGATCTACTCCGTAAGGTAAGGTACGGGCTTATCAAGCTTTAGCTAAGCCCTGACAATGTACTCCGTACACGCGCGCGGGTCCAACCCCCGCACTACGAGGTCCCGTAATGTTTTGTCAGGCTCTTGTAATGAGCCGCTGTCCGTCAGTGGATCAACCACGACGGCATCAGCTCGCATCAGCTCGCATCAGCTTTGACTCAGCATGAAATAGGAGGGGGGGGAGTGAAGTTTGCGGGAGAGAGTTGCTGGATGAATTGAGCTTTTGCTTCAACGAACAGAGACAGATAACTACGGTGTTTGCATAGAAGTCCGAGCGAGTAACTATCATCGCACGCTCTCGCCGCGAACAGAGTTGAGGCATCCCCGATGCCGTCTTTGGATGGAGGCTTCGCGGATAAACCAATGATCTCATGAGCCTCGATCTGCATTCTCTCATTGTGGAGATGCCATGGGTGGGACCCCTCATGCTCCATCCAAGCTTTTAGCGCAGGATTTCCATCCATGGGCACCCTGAGAGGAAAGCTCGCAGCTATAAGACGAGACGGAGCTGCCCTCTTGTCAAGTCTTTTGTTTCCACATCAGCTCCTCAACCTGTGTAGCTACTCTACTGTTCTCTACTTACTTAGTATCGTTCGTCTTCTCAGAAATCAGTCATAATGGCTCCCAGAATCGCTATTGTCTACGTACGTTGCTACCCCTCCATCATCAACCCCACCATCCCACCATGAGCTAGTAGTCGTGAACAGCTCTTGTAGAGCTGCCTCAGCAACTAGATTCTGCATTGCATTCCCAGTCACCACTAACACGCTTCACCCAGTACTCCATGTACGGCCACATCAAGCAGATGGCCGAGGCTGAGAAGGCCGGCATCGAAAAGGCCGGCGGCTCCGCCGACCTCTTCCAGATCCCCGAGACCCTCCCCGAGGACGTCCTCGCCAAGATGCACGCTCCCCCCAAGGCTTCGGACGTCCCCGTCCTTGAGGACCCCACCACCCTCGAGTCCTACGATGCCTTCCTCCTCGGCATCCCCACCCGTTACGGCAACTTCCCTGCCCAGTGGAAGACCTTCTGGGACAAGACCGGCAAGCAGTGGTCCTCCGGTAGCTTCTGGGGCAAGATGGCCGGCATCTTTGTCTCGACGGCCTCCCAGGGCGGCGGCCAGGAGACCACGGCTCAGAACGCCATCTCCACCCTCACTCACCACGGCATCATCTATGTTCCCTTCGGATACGCCAAGGCTTTTGGTGTTCTGACCGACCTGACCGAGGTCCGCGGAGGCAGCGCCTGGGGTGCCGGTACCTTTGCCGGTGGTGACGGCTCTCGCCAGCCATCGGCCAAGGAGCTTGAGATTGCTCAGATCCAGGGCGAGAACTTCTACCACACCGTCTCCAAGTACACTGGTTGACTACATGGTAGCAGCCACGCCAAGGCTGCTGAGGTTGCGCCCGTGAGCGACAGTAAGCCTGCCGAGGCTAAAAAGGAGGAAACTCCCAATAAGGAGAGCAATGGACCCCAGGAGCTGAAAGAACCCAAGGAGGGACCTTGCGGACTACCTGCGAAATGCACTGTTCAATAGATGAGCGAAATGATAATGTGATGCCTTCAATTCAAAGAAAACCAGTTCATGATCAAGTTACGCGACTGTTGCTGTGATATATGGCTAACAGTCAAGAGGCCCACTGGCTTCATGTAGCGTTTTGTACTAACTCTTGTTCTATACTGCCTCCTTTCTCAAAGCGCATATCTGAGCCATACAGTCGACAGATTCCAGGCCATGACTGACAGGCTTCTTTGTCCATCCCGCCATGAGATCATCAAGCAGAGCAAAGACGTACTTCATCGTCGTGTGCTTCCTTGTGTCCCTTGCCGATGGATCGCCGCCAAAGTCCTCCCGGTAACTGGTATGAAGGTCCTCGATCACGTACAGCCCACCTGGCTTGATAACTTTCCACAGGTACTCGAGCGATGTGATTTGCTGTTCCATAGAATGGCCGCCAGCGTCGATGATGACGTCGAACCGGCCGTCCTTGGTGGACTCGTCGGAGAACTCTTTCAGAAACACGGGGTCTGCTTGGTCGCCAATGGCAATGCTCACGTTGGCGTTCTTGCTCTTGTACTGTTCTGCGCATTTCTCGTTGTTTTCGATAAAGTACAGATCGACGCCGGGGAGAAATTCTAGCCAGGTGTAGTAAGAGGCTCCTGGTCCTAGAGCCTGTGCCGCTAGTTAGTCTCGCCATGGAACAATCAAGTAGATAAGAGGCTGTCTCACCGCATTGCATCCAAGGCCAATTTCGAGCAACTTGGCAGGCTTGCCTCGCAACGGTCGAACATGCTTTTCGTAGATGTAATGGTACTTGTGGAAGGTGACCTTGTCGCTACCATGCTTGATGGCGATGGCTTCAAAGCTGGTCCTGTTCGGTGAGCTAGGTCTTTTGACACTGGTGTTATGGGTGCTTTGGTAGATGTAAGAGAAGCTCTCGGCTGCTGGATCGTGATAGAAACTTTGACCTACTGCTCTGTTTTGAACGGATGCTGAATGACCCTCATCACTCTACCTTGCTCCAATTGCATGAATATGGCAACCGTGAAGAGAAGGAAGATCAGGCCCAGGACGACAGACAGCCCACGCCTCTGGTTTCGGGTGAGTATGTTTGGCCCCATGTTGAGGAGCACGACAGTTGGCTTGGTATGAGGATACCCTGAAGCTTTCCAGGGGCTATCAGATTCACCCTGAAAGTCTTTTAAGGGTGTTCTAGCAAAGTGGGCGAGATAGAAAAAAAGAAATACATGAGCAAGGCTGCCCTGGAATGGCACGGCAGGTAGGTAAAGGCAGAGTCTGGAAGTTGCGGCCAGCGCACAATGTTCTTTCCAATTGAGTGTGACTCGTGGTTCTAATTGGAAGGCTGACGAAAGACAAGAGGAAAAAAAGGGTATATCCCACCAAAAGATTATCGATCTCATTCTACACTTGTTCCCCTGCGTCAACATGAAGTCGTTCATTATGAGCGGCCCTCACTTTGCCTACAAACGCTTCCCGTCTCCTCCATCATCGCATTCACTTCTGGAAGAGGTTCGTTCTCGAACCTTGGGGATTTTCCTGTAGCTCCCCGTCGTACACGCGCTTGCGGTCGTCGTCCTGGACGGGTGATGCGACCTGAATCTCGCCTCTGTATATCTCAATCACAGACACCAAGGGGAGGATGAGAAGCAGCATGGAGAGAAGCTGTCCGAAACTCCATATTGTCTCGCCGTCATCCTTCAATTCAATCGAAGGCTTACCGAAAGCCTGGGATAGCAAGATGATTCGAATCGCGGCACCGATAGCAATGGCCGTCATCAACACCAGCCCGCCGATCTGAATAGCTTTATAGAACCTTTGGGTTTTGCCGTGGAGATACCAGGTAGCCAGCCCAAAGATGATGCAGTTGCCGGCAATTACGACAATCGTGCCGACGTACGATAGGCCCGCGTTTGAAGCAGCGCCCTTGCCATCGATTTCCCATACGCAGGCGATAGGCAGTGTCTTATCGTCCAGCCCTTTCGAGACTGCTTCGAGTACAAAGACTCCGGAAACGCACGACAATGCCAGGTTGACGAACATAAGGAACTGTCGTAGCCATCGGATCACCCAGTCGCGGCGATAGTCGTGACGGAGAGCCAGCAGCGTTGCATTATGCGTCGCCATGGACAAGAGCGACAACATCCAGATGAGAAAGAAGTGATATGGCACCAGAGTGTTCATCTTGGCCAACCCGACGCTCTGGATGCCGATTCCCTGCATGATCTGTGAATCGCTGTAGCTGTTGAGCAGCTTTCGTCGGATAACAGAGTCTCTGCCGCGGAACTCGCCAAAGACGACACTGCTCGACAAGATGATGGCTAAGCACGCCGTGATCATGAAGGACAGCAGGATCTGTCAACTATTGTCAGCTTCGAGTCAAGGTCTGCTACTTTCACTTCGACACCTACACCTGCGCCAGCGACGCCGGCGTCGCTGGATGTGGCAGCAGTCGCATTTCTTGCGCAGTTGGCCGGTTCGATAAAGGCCATGGTGGATAATTCGAGAAAGGAGTGAATGGATAAAGTTAGGCGGCGACCGCAAAGGACAGAGCAAAGAATGAAGGCATCGCCAAAGAGACAAAAGGCAAGGGTTCACGAAGCTGACGGGGGTTCAGATGATTATTATGACGTTCGTGCTAAGCGCGGACCCTGGTTGCCCTGGCCATCTGAAACCACTCTGTGTAGGGATCTACGGAGCGGTTTGCGGAGTCACTGGTTGACAATGCAAGTTGGCATCGTGGCTGTGCCGAAATGTTTGGACAAAATCCTGCCAGCGCACAAACAATACTACGGAAACAGGAGGCCGGAATTCTTCAGAATGGCTTGATTGAGCTTGAATTGCCACGGGGAATCAACCGTGCCACAATGCGGCTATGGGCGCATACACACTGTTGCCCTCGCTTCATCACATCTCAGCTACCTGCATTCCTGTGTTCTCTCCAAGCACCCAGACTATACTTGTCGCAGTTGCGCCAACAACGCGTTAGACGATCCATCTGGCAAGTTTGTCAGGGCAATACAATAAAGGACGTATCGCCCACACTACTGCAGACGTCTTTGCTATGTTTGCCTAAGCTTTACAACTCTATGATAAGTCAACGTTACCCTGCATCAACTCCGATTCTCGATTCTACTATGTCTGTTAAATCTTCACCTCATTCAATGCGCAATGACCTTGGCTCAGAACTTACCTACGCACTACGTAGGGACAAAGGGCCCTGACCATTCTCCCCAGCTCAGCGGGTATTAACCCCCTATCAGGCAATAGAGACAACATCTCGAGCCGGGGGGGCTAGCCGACGTTGGCGACGATCTGTCGACGAGGGCAGTTTAATGAGCTTGCTTTTGACATCCTCTCTCCCACGTCGTTTGTTTAATTCTACATATTCACCCGGCATTAGCGGACGCCTCAATGGTCGGAGTAAGACCCCTTTTGTGGTTTTGTGATTTCTGGCATGTTGGTTGTTTCGACAGCGACGCAACACACCCACCCGTCAATTGAGAGACGTATGTAATCCTGGCCACCAAGGGACCTGTCGCTTTCTCCTACCTACCGAGGAATGGGATCATCAGAGGGATTAAGTAGTAAGAGGCGCATCTCTTATCAATGACGTTTCAGTTTCTTGACTTCAAGTTCAGGTCTGCGCATACAGAGAAAGGCAAGATCTTGTCAGGATAGATATCACTAGAGTTCGTCCACGACAATCGAGATTCGGGCTTGACTTTTGCCAACACGAGGCAAGGCAAAGCGAGCAAGCTAAGCAAACACCACCACTGGATGCCTGATCCCAGCAGTCGGCTAAGAGACAAGACAGGACGAGACAAGAATTGCAGAGAAATAGAAGAGGTCTGATGGGTGCCTCGTGAGGCTACGGGCCGAACTCCTTTGGTGTGTCGGACTCGCTCGCAGACGAGCAAGGCTTGCCCACCTGAGGCCGGACCCGACAGTCTGGTTCATCACTGTGATTCGGGGCAGCGGCCACATCAGCCTTCCATTCACATGACACAGAGGCGTCGGCCGGGGCTCTTCCCGCAGCACCTCTGTGGATATAGTCGACATGGGCGCGGAGATGGAGAGACGTCCCGGTATCCAGTAACAATGCTTACCGGGCAGTTGTCGCCTCGCAGTGTTGTCTCGGTCCGACCGATGTTTGCTTTCTGTGTCGTCTAAGCATCTTGATAACGTTAGAAGGCCCAACCGATCGGTCTCTGCATCACAGATGCTTGGGTCTCGCCCGTGGTCACCCTGAGAGGGCTGCTGAGAAGCTTCAAGGGGCTATAAGTCGGCGTGGGGTTCCGACCCAAGGCGAAGGCTCGTTGGGCCGCATGCAACTCACCCCCAAGGTCGGTTGCTGAAGAAAAAGAAATACCTGGTTCTTGCAGAAAGGAGGCTTGATTCGGGACCTTTTGAATGAGCAAACGACATGCTTAGAGCGACAGACTCCCATCTCTCAGTCTCAAGTGGCCCACCGAGCCCATGTGGAAGCGAAGAAAGCCTGGTCGTCGCAGCCCCTATAGAGAACCAACGGCATCCAAAAGCATGACTTCACGGCAACATCCCCTTGCCCCTCGTTCCATTTTGACCTGGGAGCGTGGATTGCAGGCAGTTTGTCAATATCCGTAGCGAGCAGCAGCTTTCCCTGCATGTTCAGGTGAAGGCCAACACTCGCCTTAACTTTTCACTTATAGAAGTCGCCTCCCTCCCGCAAGGGAGTCTCGAGACCACCCCAAGCTCTTTCAAACTTTACAAGTAACAATGGCCCTTCTTCCTCAGCAGCACGTTAGTCTCACTGGCGGCCCTCTCCGGCATGAAGCTCGGGGTCCCTTCTATCACACTCCTCCTACCTGCTCAACGACTCGTGCAGCCCGGCTCCTACCACGTCGCCAGCCGGCGATGCGGTCCCCGATAGAACGGCTTCCCACTGAACTTCAGATGATCATCTTCTCCAAATTGGACTATCAGTCGCTCATATTCCTCTCCACCATGAACCGGCACTTTTACCACTTGGTTGACCCCCAACGAATGGCGGACCCGGCAGACAAGTTCGAGTTCGTCATGAGAGCGGCAAAAGACTTTTTGCAACATCGAGCCAGCAAGAAAGGCCAGGACCATCAGCCCAGCAACTTCGAATGCTACATCTGCTTCCGGGTGCGGGCGCCGGAGCATTTCGACGTGCTCCAGGCGTCGTCGGCGTATTTTGACCCACACGGCCGCGTCGTATCGGATCGGGAGCCGGGCCCGGGGGACCGACGTATCTACCTGCGCCGGTTCTGTATCGACTGCGGAGTCAAATACGGGCTGCATGCGCCATTTGACGGCCTGACGACCAAGACGGGCCTGGACCTCTGGGTCTGTCGATGCCGGCGGGTCTGGCAGAAGCCCAACTGCATGCGGTGCCTCGACTGCGGAGCGAGCTGCCCGCTACGACCAAAGAGAAGGTGGTGATGCAGCAGCAGCGGCGTTTTTGGGGTCTTGTTGTCTGCTATGTTAAGGAGTCTGGTTGGCAATGCTCTTGAATAATGCACCCAGACCAGATTAAGACGGAGATGAAAGAGAACATGGGCAGTCAGGGGGGGTTGTACTACATTGTAGCTCATGAAATTGAACAAGGAAATGTAATTAGAATTACTTTGAAAGATAGTAAACATTGATCACTCTTTGATATTATTCTGTAAATTATATAAATTGTCGAGCGAAGTCATGGCCGAGTCCAATTGCTAGGCTGCCCGGCCGTGGCTTCCTCGACCCCCGTGGCCAGGTCATTATCGGGGGAAAGACTGCGCATGGAACGATGTTCTATTCACTGTTGAGTATCCCATGGACGTGCTGAGTATTGGGTTTATTTGTCGTCAAATCTGCTGGGTATTTGCGCGTATACCGTGTTTATGTGGCACCATTTCACAAGCAAGAGAGGCCTGACTTGCTTGTGGCTGCTGTTGCGTGGTGAAGCACTCGCTGCATTTGCCCACTTCTTCCAAGTTATAACTATTCCATCTACCCCTGTCTAAACTACGGGTACGTACTGGGCGTTTGACATTCATCTGGCTGTTATTCACTACGTTGCCCGTATTCTACACGGAATATCTTAAAAGCAACAACCACCTGACCTCTTATCTCCCTTTCCCTCTTCTGCCTCATTAACCAACTGCGATATCTTGCTTGACGTCACCTCGTTTGGTTTCTTGTCATCGCTCATCTCATCATTCGTCCTCTATACTAACTTACAGGACGACATATACGAATGGCCAGCACCTCTGCGAAACGTGATGACTCGGGACTAAAGGAAATGTCCACGTCGCTAATCGTTGACGATATTCCCAAACTCGACCCTGGATCGAACGTGGAGCTGCGCACGAGTGACGATGGTATAGCGTCGTTGGAAGCTGGAGATGCAGAGGTGAGCATCGCTCTTATCATTCACTGCCTCGCATCACTAAAGAAAACGAATTCTCTTAGACCCTGCCTACCGCTTCTGTCCCACCATCACCCAGCGAGAAGCCTCTGCCGTGCAAAGATATTCTGTCCCTGGAACAGCTCTCAACCTCACTAGACACCATCGCTACCGAGTACGGCGGCACCTCTGGCTCCGAACCTGGCTTCGCCTCGGACTCGGACTTTTGGACCGAAGACGAAGACGACGACACGTCACACGAGTATGATCTCCTCAGGGATTTTCCTTCAAATAGAGACTGACCAGGTCTACCTAGATCCGTTCTCTGCCTGACAAGCCAAGGAGCCCGTCCCCTCGACTCGACAGACAGCCTCCGCCCTCCGCTCCCACGACCCCTATCATTCGAGCCCGTAGAGACCCCCAACCCCTCGCCGGCCGTCGCCATCTTCCACAACGACTACTTCAGCGTCGAGCCATCGGCGATCGCGGGCTGGGGCGCCTTTGCAGCGCGGGATCTCAAGTATGGAGACAGGATCCTCACCGAGAGACCCTTGCTGGTGGCTAACACGATGACGCTGTTCGAAGAGTTTGACCGCCTGAGCGCCCCGGACCGCGAGGTCGTCCTGGCGCTGCATGCGAATAGCTCATTCAAGCCCGGCACGCCGAGGCTGCAGGCTGTGTGGACGACTAACTGGTGAGTCTGGCAGCAACACCGCGCAAAAAGACCTGGATTTTAACCGAACATGTAGTTTCTCGGTCGACGGAGACGACATGGCTGGCCTGTTCCCCGTCGCCTCTCGCTTCAACCACGCCTGTCATCCCAGGGACAACGTCCGCTACACGTACAACGCCGCGGGAAACACCCTCGACCTGTTTGTCAAGGTCAAGCGCATCTCGGCCGGCGACGAGCTGACCATCTCGTACGGGTACAAGCGCAGACCCCTCGACCTCTTCTATCGCTTCGGCTTTCGGTGTCGGTGCGGAGCGTGTCCCGGCCTGTTGGAGGAGGACTTGGTTGATGAATGGTGATTTTCCATCAGGATTGTTTTCTGGAGCGTTTTTTACCCAATGTTAGATGCGCTTCTCGTATCTTAGGGTTCAAAGGATAAAAGGTGGTTGGTAGGGGGCGTTTGGTTGCTGAGTTTTGAAAACGAACTATGGCTCAACCCACGGGATTTGGGTTTCATATTAAGGGAGATGGCTAGTTAGACTGCTATAGGACATATCCTACTACACGAATGAAAACCCATGAAAAACCACATGACTTCGTATTATTGCAACAAGGGGCTCAACCTGTAACTTCGCCCGCATCGCCCTCTTTCAACGCCCCCAACAGCACACGGGCTATATCCCTATCTGTCTGGTCTTCCACATTGCCCATCTCATCCCACACATTTTCAAGCCACTCAGCAGAGATATCCGGCATCGGACCGTCCAAGTACATGCCCTCAAACTCGCTCGTGCCGGTTGGTGACTCTTGTTGGGCAGGGAAGAACCCATTAACATCTCCCTCAAGTCCTGTGAGACCAGACGAAGGGGGCATGTTGGTGTTTATTGGGCCCCTGGATTTTATCTGTGACCGAACTTGATTGTGAAACGCCTGAAGTTCTTCATCTTCTATGTTGGACATGCTAGAATCTGTCTGTGAGAGTGGCGAAGTGTGCGAATCAGAGTCAGAAATGGCTTGATGAGCTGCTCCTGACCTTCTCTCTTTCCTTGTGTTATTTCCTTGCTTACTTCCGTTCATTTGACCATCCGTCCGGTTGGCCTCGATCATTGCTTTGAGCGGACTTGAGCCACCAACGAAGAGTCCACGGAGGCTTACAGGGAAATCCCCGTCTTCGGGAAGACGTCCCTTGCTGAGACTGAGATCCAGAGCAAATGCCAGCCGTAAATACGAGCTGGGCTGCAGTGCCAGAATGTCGGTCCAATCCGTGAGACCAGAGCTCTTAATCCCTTGGGAACTCGAATCATCTAATTGAGCTAGATTGACCACGTGCCGCACAATCTCACTCACCCAGTCTACTCCATCGTACTGCGGTTGATATGTTTTCATCGCCTCAATCAGAATATTGAGTCGGTGTTGTTTTAACGCCGAAACCGCATTTGAGTCGAGGTTTTGGTCTCTGGAGGGAGCAGATAGTTTGACGTCAAGGATGTTCAGGACGAGCGGTAAGGCAGTGCATGCGACAGCCGATATGGGTAGCCATCGAGCAAGCTTTAGACGCACCAGCTCTTTCAGACACTCTGTCACGCCCGACGCCGCATCTTGAAGCTCGTGGCGGTTCTCATGGATCGTCCACAGTCCACGGGTTGTCGTCACCGCATTCTGGCTATCGCCGTTGGACATTGCTGGAAGGATGGCGAGCTGCAGAATCTCGTGATGAGCGAGGACAACGCGTGACGAGTGATAGTACATGTACATGAGATTGGTGTACAAAATCACAGAGTCATGCTGAAACTCGTTTTTGTTGCCGCTTGTCGCTTGGGAAATCGGGCTGCCGCCGAATAAGGGGAAGTGCAAGGTTGCTGACTTGTACCATCGTCTGAGAGACGTCTTGCAGTCTTGGATATGGTTCTCGTCCTCTGGTCTTATCTGTCGACCCCAACCAGGAGCGCCGTCTTGCGGAAATACAAGAAGAATGATATCGGTCAAGACGACGTAGAGTTCAACGAGCTGTGCCAGGATCTCTGCAAGATTCTTTTTGGTTCCCGAGTTGTATACCCGCGATCGCTGAAATTCATTCTCAAGATCAGCGAATCCAAGCACCGGGTTGGTATCAAAGTCGAAATGGGCCTTGGTGATCTGGATCGGTCGTCTCATGAGTAAGCCCAAGGTGCGATCTCGTATGACGCAGCACCACCAGACCTTTTTGAGAATATTCTGCTTCCGGTGCTGCATCGGATGTGTCGTCGTCGAGAAAACGGGCATGGCTGCGTAGTGATGCGCGTCTGCGGTTCTTGCGTGCTGTATCGCGAGGCTGAGCCAAGAAGTATTCGGATTTCGGGTTGACGAAGAGCCCCAAAAGGTAAGCAGTAGAGCGGCTTGTGCGATGGATAAGGGTGAGGATTCGGACTCCATATCGTAAAGTAGTTTGGCACGTCGATAGAAGGCTGCCCTCGCGACACGAATATTCGGATACCCGAGAGCTTTGATGGTACTGCGAGAGACAAAGTTGCAGGAAGCGAAAAGTACGGCTTGGAAGACTAGTAATGACATGCGCTCATTCGGCATTACTGCGTTGGAGCTATGACAGTAAAGGTCCCAAAAGTCTCCTTCGTTGAGAAGAGGCAGCAGGGGATGAACGTGAAGGAAGTATTGCTGGAGAAACTCATCTAGCAACGTTCTTGTAGGCACTCGGAGACAGCCCTGTAGCTCAAGAAAGTTGACATCTTGAGGCGGTATGTTGGGGAGGTTTCCCATACTCAAGAATGGGTAGTATGAATAAGTGACGTTTGATGCAAATCCTGCTCGAGCGTCGCTAGACCAGGTATTGTCTGGTATGAGGCCGTTTGCCTTTGAGGCCGGGGTCTGAGTCGATGGAGCGGTTTGTGAAGCTACTCGGGCATCAATGGGAGCTTTATTTACATGACATCGATAAGAGTGAATGTGCATACCGGAAGTTGAAGTCGAAACATGCCGAGTCGACTGTTGCACAGTTGGTGGTGGTTGAGAGACGTCAGCATCCACCATTAAACTATCTCTCAGACCATGCTGAGCTTCGCAGCCATTGATTGCCACTGTTTCTGGTTGCTGGTGCTCAGATGTAGCTTCATCATGGGTGAGCTGCGGGTCAATTGCTGTCTGCCTCGACTTGACGACGGCCTCGGCAGACATCGTAGTATAAATATGGGTTTCAGCTGGCTCGTCGGGAGGGTTCGAACATTCTGGTTTTTCACCAGCGTCTCGAGATCTCCGACTACAAAAGTGAGACGTCAGGATAGATTATTCCGAGGGTGAGGTGTAAGCGAGAGCTCACAGTCTAGAAGCCCTGCCTGTCACGATACAGGTTTCACTGTCGAGATAGCAGTTCATACAAGGGCGGCCTCTTTGCGAGACATCACAGCGTACTTTGCGACTGCGACATGATAGGCACGCCTTGGGGGCCCTCTTGCGATGCTTGACTGGAGGCTTGGGTGTCGGCCCCATAGCCTGACTTTCGGTTGAGACGACAGTTGCAGACATGATGATAGAGAACCTCGGTTAGATGCTGGACTTGCGCTGGAAGTTTACCTGGGCCAGGCAAGATGCCATGAGAGGAAGAAAAGAAAGTCGAAGACGAGGGGCAGGGAAGAAGAGCAGAGGATGATTTCCAAGCAGCAATTGGGGTAGTGTCTAGACAGATCTGCTCCTTCCTCCCGGAGACCACATCGGCACTCACTTACACGAAGGGCGAAGGTCATCCTAGGAAGGTGCAAAATGCGGGGTTGGCTGATGCGGAGGGAGGCTCAGGGAGCATGGGGTAATATCGGTAGGCTTGAGACGGTTCACGACAGTCTCGATTTGGATATAATTATGGTACAAGAGTCAGTATCACCTCACAATCTGCGCCGTCTCGAGTCAAACTGAAAGCGTTGATTGGTCTCTGACTGACATTACTCCCGTCCGTGCTGTACATCCACCGGGTACTCTTTACCGCTGGCCAAGACTCGCAAACGCGGGGGAGCTGCACACTGACTCATTAGCGTCGCAGGTTACGGCCGAGCTTGTCGGCAGCTAAAAATATCATTTACAGTACTATGTTACTTATTATTAATACTACAGTAATTCATGAGTATCCCATTGACTGCAAGAGTGGTGAAATTATAAGTTACTGCTTGGTAGTGCGGGTGAAGAGCTTCTTCTATGCGTTAGTCAAACCACATATCATTGACCAGAGATAACAATACTAACATAGACTATGTCTTGCAATCCGCCCAATAACTAACATAGACCAAGAGAAATTTGCTGCCCAAGACAACTGGACAAGAAGAATAAGAATAAAAATAATAACAATAGTAATAACCTAGGGACTACTTGCGTATGCTGCCTCATCATTCGATGTGGCAGCGCAGTACGTGCCTAGATTCAGTCGTAGCCATGTCGCCGAGTGAGTCAATCATCATCTCACCTGCACATATGCGTAAGATGGCCGACACACCAATAACCTCATGGTATATAAACCAAACTCACTAGCAAATATGTGTTTTCTCAAAGATATATTCAACCTCAGTGATTGCCAAAGGCTCTAGCGAGTCCGAATTGTTAATGTCTTTGCATCCGGCAGCTCACATCACACTTCTTTGCCTGACTACTTTTGCTTTGAACCAATAGCACAAAGAATCCAACTACATATGGAACTGTTCCAACTTATCGAGGAGCATCGTCCTGATAGTGTGACAAGCTGGTCGTGCTCTCAGGATGCACACTCCGGCGACGATGTCCTCTACTTCAACTTTACCAGACTCGCTCTGAATCTCCAGCTCTCGTCTGACCACCAACGTCTGATTTCATGCCGAGTAATCGACACAGATAGCCAATTCCCCAGAAAGAGGATTGACCCCCTCAGAGAGGAAGTACGCCGTGTCATCAAGACCGTCTGTGGTGATGGGTCGTCTCTTGTCAGGGAGCTTGACTTGGAGATCGCCATCCTACAAGCTCTCGAAAGCGTCCGCGAGCTCGAGTTTGAATTCGAACTAACTCTGAATCCTGTAAAGTACGAAAAGGGCTGGGAAGCTGAGCAGGTCTCCGACTGGAACGAAGTCCTCAATAACCCGCATGGTCTCGATGTATCGACTATCCAGGACACGGCATATGACATACTAGGCAAAACACCCGCCGAGCTCGTTGCCGACATCCCCAAGGAGTGGAGGGTAATTCATATGGAGTCTATCTTGAGGCCCGACCTTTTAAAACGATATCAGAAATACAAAGATACTCTGTGCCAGGAACTTGAGTTAGATGAGACTCGGCTTCGCGATAGATTGTCACCTCATTCCAAGCTCGAGGGTCATGTGCGGGCCCGATTGAGTCGCGATTCGATTCTCGAGGACATGGTCACACCTCGTATCACCTACCACGGAACTCCCCTCAAGTCGGTCTCGTCAATTGTCCGCTACGGCTTCAAGATGCCCGGCAACGTTGTGAGCGGCAAAGTAGTCTCCTCCCCCAGAACAGGCATCGCCTACAACCGAGGCATATACTCCTCGCAGGCACCCTTCTATGCCCTCTCGTTTGCCACGGGACAGAGGGACGAAACTCCCGTGGGGCTTCTGCCCAGCATGAGGCTGTTCGTCTGCGCAACCATCATGGGGCGCACTTACACAAACCAAGACGACCCTCATCACGTCCACGGACCCCTAGTACAGGGCTACGACTCGCATTTTGACGGCAAGTTCGAGTACATCGTTCACGATGAGCGGGCGATGCTGCCCTGCTATGTCATCCACCTCGACCTTGGTTCCGAGGCTGCCAAGGATGCTCTTAAGCACGCACAGCAGCATCCCACGGGATACTATCATCAACACAGGGAGCGTAAGAAGAAGCAGCCCGAGGCCAGAAGCACAGCGCCAGGCGACGTCCGGAGAGAGAAGGACGCCAGGAAAGCCGCGGCCATGAAGTGGTTCCCCTACGGTTTCGGTCCCGCCACGGGGACCAGGTTCGTCATTGAGGAGATTGGCGATATCTCAGACGATGAGGAAGAGTACGGCGACTGGCAGGCCGAGAAACATGGCTTCTCTAATCGCTATGTGGAGCAAACCGGGTTGTACGGGGACGATGAGGATAAATACTACGAGGACTTTGACGAAGAGGGAAACGTGATCAAGAAAAAGAAAGGGCTGTTGATGGACCAGTATCAACATGCGATCCGAGCATCTTTGCGTGGAGGTTAGTATAGGAACTACAAGACAAACCCAAGATTTGTAATCTGTGCCATTATAGCGAATTATTTGTCTCCATCCAGTTCTCCAAACGCCGTGCCATGCATACATGTCTAGTACTTGTACATGCTCTTAATCCCAGTATCTGATCTCACCGTCCATACCCGCCGTAACCACCTTGCTCGTCTCTTGAGGGTGCCACTTGACACATGTGACGGCCTGGGAGCCAACCTTGAGCTTGTGGTACATCTTGCACGTCTTCCAGTCCCAGAAGCACACGTAGCCGCCAGAGTCGCCCGAGGCGAGAAACTGGCCGTCTGGACTGCAGTCGAGGTCGACCGCCAGACCGGCGTTGTTGTGTCCGCGGTAGCTCTTCTTCCGGTTCTGGCGGAACTTGTCGTTGGCGCCGTACACCAGGATCTGGTTGTCGGAGCTCTGGTATGCGACGTATTTGCCGCTTGGGTGAGGGGCCGCCCGGGTCATGGGGTACATGTCTGGCTCAGCGATGTACTTGATGGGCACAGGGATGTTGTAATCCCATGCGCGGAGTGATTTGTCGTCAGAGGTCGTCATGAAACGCCGGTTCTCGTCGACAAAGGTAATTGTGTTGATGGCTGCTAAGTGATGGTCGTACTCCTGGACGACTTCGTTGGGTGTTCGGACATCGAACTGTACGATCTTCTTATCCGACATACCCGCCAAGAACTCGTTGGCATGTTCGGGATCAGGGTTGAACTTGACGACATGAGGTGTCTTACCCGTCGTGAATTTGCTGATGCAGACACCCTTCTCAGTGTCCCACAGCTTCATCATACGGTCATACGATGAAGACAAGAACTGAGTGCCCGAAGAGTTGAAGCAAATATCGGATAGAGCCTTGGAGTGGCCAGAATATGTTCGCAGCATCTCCCGCTCGCGATACACGTCGAAGATCTTGACGGTAGTGTCGGCGCTGGCTGATAGGAGCAAATGTCCCGAGCCGGGGAAGAAACGCAGTGCAGTGACCGCCTTGGAGTGATTCTTCCAAGAATGTATCTGCTTTTTGGGGATATAGTTGGTGACACTGCCCTCGTCTTTCCGTAGGTCGATGTCCAAATCTTGTGGAACATGCATATACGTCCTGCCCTGGTAGTCGTACTCGGCGGAACCGTGAAATGTCGTCGTCTCGTCGCCCATCTCCTCGGCCTCCTTTCGTCGCTCAAGCGCTTTCGTAGGCGCCTTGACCACTGTTCCACTCTCTACAACCTCTTCCTCCTCTTCTACAATCTCATACTCTTCGTCACTCCCGAGCACCTCGTCATCTCCCACGATCTCGTACTCGTCACGTTTGTACCGAGCCCACGGTCCGACGTAGGCGCCCGGACCTTCTGCAACTGTCGCATCGCCCTTGCTTTCTCGACTGGCCCGTATCCTGGCAGCCTCTGCTTTCAGCTCTGCGCTGGACTGGTACTCCCTCTCAGGGCCTCCTCGTCGTTCAACAGCGCGGTGCTTGCTTCGAAAGGTGTGTTCGCTCAGGTACGTCTCTTCAGCATGGCCGGTCAAAATGTTCTTCCGTTTCAGAACGGTCGTCTCGTCCTTGAATGGATTCATAGGGCCGGCCTTGGGGCGCGATAGGTCTTCGGCGGAATAGGGCACCACAGCGTGGTCGGGCTCAGCTTGTTCTCGGACAATGAGCGCATCCTGAGGCGCCATATTCGGCGGATACTCGCCAAAGTCCGCCATGGTGAATAACGCCGGCGTTGATGGTGTTCGATGTTGCTTGATTTTGAATGTCGGAGAGTTGGGCGAATCATCACAAGCGCGACTGGTCGCGAAAGCGTGGGTCACGTGATAATGATGGCATTCTGCATCAACCTTTTTCAGGTTGGAGGAACTGTTGGAGCTTTGCTTGGGATAGATTTACGTGTAGGCGATGCAATAGATAGTATAAATATCGGATTTCACTGGACAATGCACGCATTTCTCTTTCGGTCATTAATCAATTATCACACCAGGGCGGTTACCGCAGAATGACAAAAAATATCAGTCTCCGATGAGCTTCCGCCCACGCCGCCATGAAGTAATCAACCAAAGCGCCAGCTGGCATGATACCAGATTATATACGCCAAGCCCACCTCTTTAAACCCATCGTCAATCTATACCATCTTCCACTCGTTATGTACTGCCTTGGCAGGTTCATATCGTCTCATCGCATGACCTGCGACCTCGACTTCGGGGTGTGTAGTCGAGCTCGACAAGTCGAAATTGTTGTAGTCCGTTCATTCCTGCATAAGTGACATTTTATGCTAGTCGCGGTCGGATCACGGCTTGGCCAGGAGGATCGCTTAGGAAGACTCGTCCCGGATGAGAGCGACGATCATGCTGTAGAGGTAGAAGAAGAACATGACCAGATGGAAACCGAGCTTGAAGAAGGACTCCTACTTGGAGTTAGAGCAGCGCAGTATATCAGAAGCAGTGTCACATACCTTCTTGTGAACATTAAGCTTGCGGAAGATCTCCGTCGCATCAAGCAGGTGAGTGTTGTCAACGATTCTAGCATCTTGTCAGTGAATCATCGCTAAGTAGGAGACGTGAGGTCGTACTTCTTAATGTTCCAGGCAAGGAGCGGCAGATTGAGGATGAGAGGCACCCAGTAGCCGTTGATAAGGAATAAGAAGGTCAGGAAACCGTGCACCGCAGCCTCGGGAATGATGTAGGTGTTGAGTCGGTTGCAGAGATCAATGGGGTTAATGTAATCACTGTCGTTGTATGAGATTAGCGTCCATCCGCATGGCCGTTTCAAGGACGCGCATCTCGAGGCGCAAAGTTTGACGCCCGAGCGAGCACACAGGCACGTACCATTCCAGATCACTGTACATAATGGTGAAGAAAACCTGCAAAAAGAGGTTGACGGCGTTGATCAACACCGACAACAGGTACAACCAAGCTTCTCCGGACATCATGATGGGCTAAAGTGTGCGAGGAAGAATACTACGCGAGTAATAAGTCGGTCGGTCGAGGACAGCTGTTTAGTCAAGCTGTCACAGGCTCGGGTTTGGTGCGCTCGGTAGCAAGGGATAGGCCGGGTCAAGGGAGCAGGCGAATTCGTCAAGTAGCGGCTGTCGATACAAGCTCTGGGGGATTTGCAGCGTTATCAAGAACGGGATGCGTGAGAGGCGGGGAGAGAGAAGTAAAGGGAAGAAGAAATCTGGTGGCGGGCAACGGATGGTGTGGTGATGGCGGAGGTGGAGGTAGGAGGTGGAGAGGACTTGGAAGTGCTTCCCAGATTAAAACTAGCGGCGATGATGGAAGCGGCTCGCCCGTCCATAAGGTAGCAGGCTGTGATGGCTGTCGGGGCTAGGTACCTATTGATGACTGCCCGTCGCTGTCACTAGGTGGCTACAGAACGCTGATCCCCTGTAACTTGGGCGGGCCACGTCTTATTCCACGGCGCTGGGATCACATTGAAGTAAGGTAAAGTACCTAGCTGATGGCGTGGCCGATGACGGCCTGCATGTGGCTGGGGGGTATTCTCTCTCTGGCAATGAGAACTGAGCCATTTGCGTCACCTGCATCCGGGGCCTAACTAATGTTAAAGCTCGATGCTCCGTGTTCCTAGGCCATGATGCAACCAGATGAGCTGCCCGACCGAATATGTCAGGCTGATATCCACCCCATGTCGCATACTGTAAGCTGGTGGATACTCGTACTTCACATCCGGGCCTCTATTGCCTTTACATACTTGGATAGAACATGAAACTATCCGTAGAGTAGTTTTGAACGCCTCCCGAGTCACACTCCATCATCCCGTTCACCCAACACCGCCACATCGTCCCAACTCCAACATACGCTACACCCAATGCACATGCCTCATCATCCGACGGACTCATCAATCTCCTAAACTCCAAGAGCTATGGCGTACATCATAATATGTGGCTTTATCTCGACTCAAATTCATTTGGAAGCCTCCGTCTCCGCTTGAGCACCGGGCATTGGGATAGGACCACCAGGAGAATCCGCGTTTCGTGCCGTCAGGACTTCGACGCCGTCTTCTGTCACGAGAAGAGTATGCTCTGTGCAGCACTGTTAGCCCACAACTCGTTCCAATAGTCCCACAGATGCACTTACCAAACTGAGCCGTTAGCTTGCCATCAATCGTGGTGCTCGTCCAGTTGTCAGGCCAAGTAATGTCTCGATACTTGCCTAGCGCAACCATGGGCTCGATAGTAAACGTCATGCCTGGCTTGCACTCGCCAACAGTCTTGTTCTTGGCGTAGTGAGGGACGTTTGGAGGGCAGTGGAAGAGCGAGCCAACGCCGTGGCCACAGTAGGTTCGGATGACACTGCAGTTCCTCTTCTTGGCGTGCTTCTCGATGATGTTTCCAAATTCGCGAATCAGAGTACCGGGCTTTACAGCCTTGATCGACTCATCCAAGCATTCTCGTGCTGTTTCAACAACACGAACGGTATCCGGGTCGGCCTTCGCCTTGTCGCCAATGTAGTATGTCTCATTTAGATCCGCGTGATAACCGCCGTGGTAGAGCGAAATATCGAGATTGAGGATGTCGCCGTCGAGAAGGACACGCTGATCGGGGATACCGTGGCAGATGACTTCGTTAACGGACGTGCAGACAGACTTGGGGAAGTGGTTGTAGTTCAAAGGAGACGGGTAGGACTAAAGCTCAGTCAGTGGTCGCCCAAGAGTCTCCGGTCGATATGCTATCGCTCCCAGCTAGCGCATGATACATACCTCTCGCTCAATGCAAGCTTTGTGGACGATCTCGTCAATGTAATCGGTCGTCACGCCAGGCTTCGCAGCAGCAGCAGCGATGTCGAGAACCTCACGTGCAAGTTTGCAGACCTTTCGCATGGCTTCTACACCTGCTTTATCGTGGATCTCGAATTTGTTGCGGTTGGTGAGAGAGCGGCTGTACTTGGGGTTGCCGTCTTGCCACCACACGGGGTGAGGAATCGACTTGGGCAGCGTCCTGTGCTCGGAGAGAGGGTACACGGGCCGCAGGGTCCCGGCGTAGGGGAAGTTAGGGAACGGATTATAAGTGCCGGTAGCTGGATATGGTGAGATTGCTTTCGGAGCCTTGAAATGGTGGAGGATATTACTTTGCGACTTGTGCATAGTCTTATGGATGCCCTACAATACCGTTCGTTAGACGCGGTGCCAGTCTCATTCGTGCGCATTCACATACCCAGTTCTTCTTGAAGCAGTCCTGAGAGCAGAAGAAGCTGTCCTTGATCCCAAGCTTCAGACATGTTGGACACTGTAGCGATCCCGCGTCCTTCTCGCAGTCGGATCCCATGCACTTTTTCTTGGCCGGAGGTTCGGAGGTCATGGTGGCGGAGGCGGAGGCACGGAGGCACGAGGGAAACAGCTAGAAGAATAAGAAGAAATAGAAGTATGATGAGTCGCCTCGACGAAACCAAAGCAGTGTATGGAGAGACCGTGTGCAAAATCAACAACAAGCTGATCACGTCTCGAATCTCGTGGTGTAACTTTTCGAGAGACCACAGGATCGTCCGAACCTGATAAGCCCAGTCTTGATAAGGGTAAGCGCGTGAGAGAGTTATGCATCTTTATGCTTAGACGAGACTTCTTTCGGTAGGTGGGGGTTTTATGCAGTGCCCCTCCTACGGCGCGCCACGGTCTGGCTGTACACCAAATTTTTTACTGACTCTTAGAGGGCACGAAAATGTCTTCAAGTCATAACACCTACTCTCACACTCATCTGGATCGAATTCGTCATCCTTCTGATCGATAACGGCCAAGATATTCAAAATGACTACCCAGAATCTGGAGAAGGCGTTCGACACCGTTTTGGTGCTCGATTTTGGGTAGGGCCCGTTCACCCCTCGCTATCGCAATCCCTGCGCAGGAGATGGGGTTTTTGGCATCATGAGAAGTTGTCTTGGACATTTAGACGGGCAGCCAAGATCATTCGGGCGCAAGGCTCAAATGCAGTTGAGATCTCTAGAGTCAAGTTTGATCTAGAGGCCAGTCTAAATGTCTTTGAGTCTTCTCGAATGGATGCCCAAAAACCCACTCTTCTCCGTAGGGTCGATGTGCAGAGGATCTATGTCGTACAAGAAAGTAGCTAATATGACTCTTTGCGCAACAGATCGCAATACACCCACTTGTGAGTCTCTCTCAACCCACGTCAATTGTTCCTACATCTCGCATGGGCTTCTGCATCATTGTTACTGTTTCCCCCCTTATATTTCGTGCCCTTAAGGCTCCAGCTACTTGTGAGTGAGCATCACGCTAACCTGTTGCAGGATCACTCGCCGTCTTCGAGAGCTCAATGTCTTCTCTGAGATGCTCCCCTGCACTCAGAAGATATCTGAGCTCAAATTCAAGCCCAAGGGTGTTATTCTGTCTGGTGGCCCCTATTCAGTTTACGAAGAAGGCGCCCCTCACGTTGACCCGGCTGTCTTTGACCTTGGTATGCTATCTCAAGCTGCGCAACATCCGAGCTCTTACTGACCACTCGCTTCTAGATGTGCCGATCCTGGGCATTTGCTGTACGTCATGAATGTTCTGTGAACTACGAAATGGTCGCTAATACAAGCCTCAGATGGCATGCAAGAACTTGCCTACCGCGCAAACTCGGCTAATGTGATTGCTGGCACCCGACGAGAGGTATTTGATCTTATCACCCACCTCTTCAACTTTGGCTATCAAATTGTCTAACATGAGATAGTACGGTCACGCCATGGTCAAGGCGCAGAGGATCGACGGTCACGTCGACCGACTTTTCGAGGGACTCGAGGCTGAGTTTAAGATCTGGTGCTCCCACGGAGACAAGCTATCTCAGCTTCCCGAGGGCTTCCACACTGTCGCCAGCTCCGACAACTCCGAGTATGCTGCCATTGCGCATGCTACTAAGCCCATCTATGCTCTCCAGTTTCATCCCGAGGTGGCGGTTAGTACAATTCCATTCTCCGACTTCGTTCTTAGTAGTATATAAGATCACTTCATATTGACTCAATTAGCACACACAAAATGGAACGGCGCTACTCAAGAACTTCGCCGTCGGTATTTGCCAAGCCAACCAGAACTGGACAATGGCTGCATTCCTCGAGGAGGAGATTGCGAGGATCCGCGCCCTCGTCGGAGAGAAGGGCCAAGTACTCGGTGCGGTTAGCGGAGGCGTCGACTCTACCGTTGCTGCCAAGCTCATGGTAAGTTTTAGTGGCGGTTTTCGATTATGATGCAGTTATGCACGAAATCATCGACCAAAGTAAAGAAAATACTAACAACCAAATAGAAAGAGGCTATTGGTGATCGATTTTGGGCCGTCCTGGTCAACAGTATTATTGCCCGCTATTCCGTTGCTCGGAGTTTTCTGCTAACAGATTGTTTAGACGGTGTCATGCGATTAAACGAGTGCGAGCAGGTGCAGAAAGATCTGACTGAGCATCTGGGAATCAATTTGACCGTGGTGGACGCCTCTAAGGACTTCCTGGACGGTCTCAAGGGTCTCGAGGATCCGGAGAAGCGACGAAAGTTTATCGGTATGTTCAACACTTCGAAGCACGAGCCAATACTCCCGCATGGATATGGAAGTTGCAATTAAACTAGAGGCTGGTACTGAACACTATAATAGGCGGCAAGTTTATTGAGTGCTTCGAGGCTGAGGCCGAGAAGATCGAGAAGGAGGCCGAGTCCTCTCCACGAGCCGGCAAGATCGAGTTTTTCCTTCAGTGAGTTCTGAAAGATGGAAACCATTTTCCACTGGTTCCAAGACTGTCCGGCCAATGCTAACCTCAAAAAGGGGTACTCTTTACCCTGATGTTATTGAGAGTCTTTCATTCAAAGGACCCTCGGCTACAATTAAAGTCAGTCTTGCTCCATGACTAGTAACAGGCAGTAGATTTTGTACAGGTTGCTGACTGGTATCCAGACCCACCACAACGTGTATGCTACTTTTGGCAATATCTTGACTTGACGGGATACATGTACTAACTCGGCTCTGAAGCGGCGGACTACCCGAAAGAATGTTGAACGGTCAAGGCTTGAAGCTTATTGAGCCCCTCCGAAGTTTATACAAGGATGAAGTCAGGCGTAGGTTTTTGAGATGGGAAATTTGTCACCCATCAGTTGCACTCTTGAGTTTCTGAGATGATAGCTGACTGTTCAACTAGAGCTTGGACGAACTCTTGGCATTTCAGAGGAACTCGTCATGAGGGTAAGCTTCCGAATTCTTGGCTGTATATGTCTTGTTATGTCTTGATGCTGATTCGAGTCTCTTTAGCACCCTTTCCCTGGCCGTATGAAGCCCTTAAAAGCGATATACTTGAACGCTGCTAACATGTCCCTAGCCGGTATTGCCGTCCGAATCCTGGGTGAGGTGACGCCCGAGAGGGTCGAGATTGCTCGCCAGGCCGATCACATCTTCATCTCGGAAATCCGCAAGGCTGGTCTATATGACCAAATTTCCCAAGCTTACGCTGCTGTCGACCCGAGTCGTTCGGTGGGAGTTATGGGAGACAAGCGCTCCTACGGTTACATTGTTATCCTGAGGTGAGTTATGACATGATAAACTTGTGGAGTCTCTGGCTAACTTCTCAGGGCTGTTACGACCACCGATTTCATGACAGCTGAGGCTTGTAAGTGTTTCCCCTGAAGAGTTGTTGTGCATGCTCCATAGCCTGTATCAACCAGGCCATCATTCACTCTAGCAGATAGTGAAGGCTGATGAGTCATGACTGGTCCACCAATCTTGAAGTATTGCTTGTTGTTCTGTATATGAAACTGATACGGCGTCTAGTCGAGTTCCCCTGGTCTTTCCTGACAAAGGTCACCAACCGAATTGTCAACGAGGTCGATGAGTATGTACCATCTCGATGGCTCTGCTTTGGTTTTGAGCGTTCTTGTTGGACTTGGATGTGCTAACCAGGTATCTAGCGTTACCCGCGTCGTCTACGACTGCACCAGTAAGCCCCCGGCAACTATTGAAATGGTGTAAGAGGGTATATCCTAGGGAAACTGCAGACGATTATAGAAAAAGGACTAGACATTTTGATTTTGGTGATTGAAAATGGGACTCGTCTGAGTTGAAATTGATTAATGATTTGATGCATGCTGTGCTAGACACTGAGTTTCCAACCATGTTTGTCAGTATTGAGTTGGAAGGGTCCTTGAGACTTGGACGGATGTTTAAAAAGCCTGCTGTTCAACAACCTAAGTATAGTTCAGTGGCAGTTAATACTCAACGGTGAAACCTCGATTCCGGTCTTGCGGGCTGGAAGTGGATAGATAGAGTGGGGACTTCCGGACGGCCGCTATCGGATTGATGGCGTTTATCGGGGCGCCGGTTCCCTTTTCATCAAGACTTACTCCGTGGTCTCCGTTCGTCCTCTGACAACAACCTCGACCAAATAAACATGGGGAAGCCTCAGAAGATCGTCGTTGTCGGTGCTGGACCCGTGGGTTCACTGGCGGCTCTCTACGCTGCACAGAGGGGCCATCAAGTTGAGGTCTATGAGCTGCGGCCTGGTAAGTTTGCTCTATTATCTGTGATGCCTTGTCTTGGTCGGTTGCGACGAGTATAATTGGTGATGATGCTGCCGCTGGAAATTGCTGAATATCTCGGACGGTTGTTGTCGATCCTTTTGTCTACGTCTACAATTATTCCCTATCAAGAGGCGCAACCGCTGACTGGTCTAACATAGACCTCCGGGATCCTGGCACAATCCCACTCAACTTCACCAGGTCCATCAATCTCGCCATTTCTGAGCGCGGAATCAATGCTATGCGTCATGCTGGCCGTTCAGATCTTTTGGATCATGTCATGGCCACTACGATCCCTATGAGAGGGCGCATGATCCACGGGAGAGGGCCTACTGGAGCTCTGTTTGAGCAGTCTCAAGACTACGATGTCAAAGGACGAGCAAGTATAATTGCCTCATCTCCAACAGGGTCAAGCTGACGTTGGCAGGCTATCCACGCAATTGACCGGGCAGGTCTCAACAAGCGACTTCTCGACATCCTCGACAGCATGCCCAACGTGAAGCTCTTCTTCAACCACAAGCTCACAGGCGCAGACTATCGCACATGCAAGGCCTGGTTCGAGGTGCAGGATGAGAAATCGTCAAAGGCTTCACGCCCCAACGAGATTGACATCTCTTTCGATCTCATGATTGGCGCCGATGGTGCGCATTCTGCTGTCCGATACCATCTCATGAAGTTCACCCGCATGAACTATCAGCAAGAATACATCGACACGCTCTGGTGCGAGTTCCAGATCGAGCCCCTTAACACCCACGAGGCAGCCGATCCCATGTCCAAATTCAGGATCTCGCCCAATCACTTGCACATCTGGCCCGGCAAGGAGTTTATGTTTATTGCCATTCCCAGCGATGTGAGTTATGGGCACCAACGGAGCAGTTGACAGTGGACTAACACTCTCCAAGGACGGCTCGTTCACATGCACGCTCTTCATGCCGAGCAAAGAGTTTACCGACCTCGAGAATAACCCAGCTAGCTTACCCTCCTTCTTCGACAACCACTTCCCCGGCGTGACCGACTTGATACCAGGCGACGAGCTGATCGAGTCCTTCAACACGAACCCTCACCTACCGCTCGTCAGCCTCAAGTGCAAGCCATACCACTACGGCTCTTCCTGCGTCATCGTCGGCGACGCCGCCCACGCCATGGTGCCCTTTTACGGGCAAGGCATGAATGCGGGAATGGAGGACGTGCGGATTCTGTTTTCCATCCTGGACAAGCACGCCCAGATTGACGAGTCCAACGACCCGGCCGGCGAGTCGACGAGCTCCTCTGCACCCGCGTTCCAGAGATCGCTCGCCCTGGCCGAGTACTCAGCGCTGCGGCCCTCTGACGCCCACGCCATCAACGACCTCGCGCTGCAGAACTATGTCGAGATGCGAGCGTCGGTGCTCTCGCGGCGGTACAGGTTGCGCAAGTTCCTCGAGGAGTTCATGAGCGTCCACTTCCCGCGCCTGGGCTGGCAGACAAAGTACTCCCGCGTGAGCTTCAGCAACGAGGGCTACCTGGATGTCATCAAGAAGAGCGATGCCCAAGGCAAGACTCTGGTGCGCAGCTTCTTTGCTCTTGTCTCCAGCCCTTTCTTGGTCACTGCAGCTGTTCTTGGATACAAGTATCGGCGGTCACTTGGTCACATCATCCACGGGCTTCGGCATTTGGGCGATCATGCTTGAGAGCCAGACCGTTTGCTAGCGTGTCGCCTATCTTTCGTATATACATCACTAGCTGGCCACAGGGATGTTGGTCGATTCCGAGAGTGATGGGACTGTACAGTAACCTAGATAATGATTTGAGCAGACACGAATTGGTTATCCACCTCGGCTTAACAGAACGGGGTAATGGTAGTGCTTATTATACAATCATAAGAGTCCAGCATGTTTCCAGTTTACTATACACAGTCTTGTTTTGATACCCCCCAAAGCAGGTTACATGATAGCTTCAAACCCAGGGCGGGTATAGTCAACGTAACACGATACTTAAGTTATATATAATCCGCAACCAAGCTACGTCTTAATATCACACATCGTTGAAACACGTAGCTTAAATCTCCGGTAAACAAGCCTATCTTTGTCAATTGCTGTATCTTGTACCAGTCGCATCACTTATTTCCCATCGAGCTACGTAGACAAAGGCATGCGTCAATGGTGATATATGCACATATCGCGATATCCGGAAGCTATCCGCTTAGTCATCCGCTGTACCATGAAATTTTGGCGACGCTCCTCCAGAATCACCACGCCCGTCGTCGGACTTGACTGCGAATAAACCCCCGGCAATTCCGTCGCTCTACACTCTCGATACCAGGCGGCGGAAGCTTTGTTGCTGGCTAATCTGTGATCTTTGGACTGGGGATAACCCGGCGCAGCTCCCGCGTACACAAAGGCACGTACGTCCACCGCCCGCAACCCCTCGATGATAACTAGGAGTTGCTAACAAGAAACTTGTAGAATATCTAGACCCGAGACAAATCCACCGAGTCCGACTGAGCCGTTCACTTCCCAGCGAGAAACCGCCCTCCCCTCCCGAATAACCGTCCATCATGCCCTCCATCCTCAACGTCGCGAACATGTGTTCGCACCTCCAAAACGCCTCCAAGGCCCGTCTGGGCATCACATCCGTCAAGAACTGCAAGTACAATCTGCAGCTCGCCCTCGCCCTGCACCGCTCCGGCTTCTTCTCCTCCGTCTACCGCGCGGGGCCCAGCCCTCCTACTCCCGAGCAGATGGTCTCGCAGCCCGCGGAGAAGGTGACGAGCGCAAACGTCGCCTCGATGCGCCTCTGGCTCGGCCTCAAGTACTGGGAAGGCAAGCCTGTCCTCGCAAAGGCAAACGCCATCAGCACTCCGAAGCGCATCTTGACGGCCGATATTCAAGAGCTCGCTCGCCTGACGAGGGGCTTTCCTACAAAGGTCGACGGCGGTGTCGTGCCGGGCTTGAACCTTGGCGAGTGCTTGTTTGTGTCGACGTCGAGGGGCGTCCTTGAGGCGAGAGAGGCGCTCGCTCGGAAACAGGGCGGTGTCTTGATGTGTCGAGTGTCATGAGCGAGGCTGTTGCATGGCAATTGGATGTGGAACCTCACAGTTGCATTGTGGTACGATAAATGTGGAAGCCTGTATAACTAGATGGAACGAACGTCCTGGCGAGGACACTGTGTATCAAAATCTCAACAGGGACAGCTACATGTCACCGTGTTTTGTTTATTCCGCTATCTTGCTCGCGTATGCTCTTTTACAATATGCGGTAAAATCACCATTCGCCTTCGCTTAAACAGGTATCTATACAACAGCTCAAAGGTACATCCTCGTCTGCTCGCTGGCTAAATCAGCTTTCTGATCTCTCGACATCTATTGTGTAGTTTAGTCAGTCTTGGCGACGCTCTCTGTGTCTTGCTCCTTCTCCTCGCCGGATTGTCCTTCAACAACAATTTCCTCCTCTTTTCCGACATCGACCGTCTTCGCCTCTTCCTTGGTATCAATCTTGTTTGTCAACTCATTCTCACTTTCTTGCTTCTCAACAGTTTCAGTCTCAGCAGACGCTCCTTCGGTGGGCTCAGAGTCCTTTTCCAGCAAAGGAACCACTTCCATATCCGTTTGCACCTCTGGCTCGGAGGTTGAAACAGTTTCCTGCGTCTGCTCCACAATGGGAGTTGCAGGTGCGGGCAAAGAGTCTTCCTCCAGCAGAGGAACAACATCCGAATCCTCCTTTGCCTTCGTCTCAGGCTCGGGCATGTTCAGCGACTCTTCAGGGTCATTCTCAGTGGAATTTTCAGGAGCATGCCCAATTTCCTTGGTATCGGTGGTCTCGGAAATAGTAGGCTTGTCTTCGTCCTTGGTAGGCTCAGGGGTCACGGGTCGGATGTCGTCCTTCTTTACCTCCTGGGCGAGTTCCTGAGAAACTACCTGGGTTTGGGTGCTCTCCGTTTCGTGCTCCGCCGACTCGGGGGCTTCTTTGGGAGCATCAGTGCTTGTCTCCTCAGCTGAGGCCTGATCGGCAGGGGCTTCCTCGACCGGAGCTTCCTCCGCAGGGGCATCATTTTCGGGCTTGGCGGTCTCCTCGACGGTGCTGCTCTGTTCAGCTGCCTTGTTGTCAATGGGTGCATCAGAGGCCTCCGGCTGAGCGGACTCGGGCGCGTGCTTCTCAGCAGCTGCATTGGTGGTGTCCGCAGTAGTGGTGTCCGCAGTCGTGGTAACCGAAGTAGACTCTGTAGCTGCTGTCTCAGAAACAGCGTGGGCCTCAGCGTGCTTTTTCGCCGGCTTCCGATTGCTTGCCGCACTCTTGACGCTGCTCTCGCGGTGCGATGCAGGATCGGTTCCGGAGAACGATGGCCGCTTCGCCGTCTTCCTAGGTGGCGTGACAGGCGCCTTGTCGGTGGTCTTTGACGATGAAGCTTGTGTAGGTCGCATCATACGAGCCAAGAAGCTCTCATCGACAGGTGCGTCCTTCTTAGCGCCAGGGTGGTCGGTGGTCTTCTTGGGAGGAACACCCAGGCTCGGTCGTGAGCGGTTGATGCTTGAGGGCTGACGCTTGACGGTTTTACCGGCAGTGGTGTGGGCTCCCGTCGTTGATACGCTCGCTCTACTCGGGGAGCGTGCGGGAGCCTTGAGATTCTGAGAGCTGGCTGACGACCTGATCTGGCGACCGGTCCTGGCACCGGATGCAGCAGTAGGAGCCATAAGAGAGGCAGGTAGATGCACTGGTTTCGTAGGAGACTTGGGTTTCGGCTTGTGGAAACCAGCCTCGCTGGTCGAAGTTTTGAGCGGCTGGGGCTTCTTCGTAGCACTGGCAGCGGCGGGCCGAGTGACCGATGAAGCAGCCCTGGAAGCCGGTCTCGGTTCCTTCCTGACTGCGGACTTCTCGTGAGCTCTGACAGCGGGCCTAGGTTCGGGCTTGTGTGCAGCGGTCGCAGGGGCCTTGGTGGCAGAGGCAGGCTTTGCTGGAGGTTTGGCGGTGTTCGGGGTGGGTTTTGTCGAAACTGTAGTCGGTCGAGTTGTCGTCTTCTTTGGCGCATTGACCTTTGCAGGGGCAGCCGAAGCCTGCTCCTTGGGTTTCTCAGCCTTGGACTTGCCATTGACAGGTGCAGGAGCTGGTGTAGGTTCTAGTTCTTTGGTAGGAGGGACTAGAGCTGGCTCTGCAGGCTGCAGTTTAGGTGATGGCTCCTCCTCGTCCACCTGCTTGTCAGGGTTGACGCTCGGCTTGTCGGTGACAGCGCCAATCTCTCCGGGAGCCGACTCTTGAAAGCCGAAAGGCTGACGAGGTGACTCAGGAATTGCCTCTTGGAAGAAGCCCTTATTCCCTCGGGGCATGTCTTCCGAGGCGGCGGAGGGCCTGTCGGGGACGGTGGAAACGGATTCTGCGTCGGTGTCCATGCTTAATCGACGACGGGAAACGCTAGATTCGTGGCTGGGATCTCTTCGTAGGCCTATCCTTCCGTCCTTCTCAATGGCGACGAAACTGGTTCGAACTTTGGAAAGCGGGCGAGGTGACTCTACTCCGTTGGCGACGCCTGTGGAGAAAACAAGTTTTTGATCAGCAAGGGGTTGAAGGGGGAGAGAAGGACACGGTATGATTGACGCTGGGAGGCGGGCGACTAGTGTAGACAATTCCAGGGCAGGTACAACCACGGGAGCAATCGAAGCAGCTTCAACAGCTCAAAATAAAAGGCTGTAAACTTGCAACAGCTTCCCAATCGCCCTCTACCCGGATAACGTTACAAGCAGCTATCCCAAAACTCCAGCTCACGGGGTCGTACCTGGGACGGGGGTGGTCGCGCCGGACGATCGGCCTCTGTCGTCGGGCGGGCTCGTGTCGCCTTTGTTCTCGAACATGGCACGCAGGTTCCTAACCTGACTCATGGTTGCTGAGGGCTCTCGAGACGATACGACCAAGTGGGAGCGAAGATAAGGGCTCGGTCGGGAGACCTCGAGGTCTGTGAAGAATCGTACAGTTCAGCAGGAAGCGCAGGTTTTGGGGGGTTTGGTGTGATAAGGATGGATGGGATGGGATGGGTTGAGGTTATGAGCGGGAGGCCAGCCCATGTGTCGCACCGCACCTCAGGGACTAATTCAGGTACCGTATGTTGCACGGCACACGCTGGGCTGTTAGTGCACCAGAGGGGCCTGGAGCGACAGGGGGTACCGCCGGAGCTGCGGCTAGCGAGGTACTGCACAGGGCGTTTCAATGCTCCTGAGGTACCTACCAATGAATGTATCCCGCGGGCCTGGGTTCGGTAGGTGGACCACTGGAGTGGTGTCGATGCTGTTACGCTGGGCTGGGCTGTTAGAGAATAATAGGGGTCAAGATCACAGGATGGGCCTGGGCATCGGGATCAGGCAGAGGGACCAACAGCCAACGTCAAATTATTATACGATAAACATAATTCAAGAGACAACAACTAGACAACAGACTCGGCAACCAGCTTCATTCCACCTAGCAGACGCTGTCCAAGCCCTATTAACCACAGCTTTGAACTGTCAGTTGCTCGGTGACATGTTCACCAGGCTACGTACTCCGTAAGTTACTCTGTTCATACTCTAATTGAATATACGACCTTTAGGTTGCCGGGCAGGGGTGCTCAGTCGAAATGAGGTCCTGGATGGATCTCGCTCACTTCAGGTCTAGCTGGGACATTAATTTGCTGTCATGACGAAATTCCCACCCATCATGGCTGGCCCAACGGTGGTGAGCCCTGGACAAGGCCCATCCTCTTACGTTGTATCGTGCTGGGAACTTGTGAAACAAAGGGGTGATGCCCGTTAGAGTTGCGGGAGCCAATTAGTTACGGAGTACTCTGTGCAGCAAGACAGACTCTTCTCAGTAGTTACCTAACCATCCATACATGCATGCATGTTGGTTGTATGCATCTACGGATACAGTGCACCAATTCTGTCGCTTTCAGGTCTGCCAAATGACCCGAGGCCAACTCGACCAGGGACGGACCGACCGTAGACTAGCAGTTCCCGGGCCTTGTCTACCCCTTTTTTCCCTTTTGTTTCTTCCGCTCCCAAGCGCCTCGCTTCTTCTATGTTTGTCTCTGTCGCCCGTGGAGCTTGTTCAAGACACGATGGATAAGCTCCTTGGCTCATGTGGGGTCGTCTGTCTATTATTGCTTCTCCCCACACTCACTGATCGTCCTGTGATCAAGCTCTCGTCGAGGTTGAGGCCAATTGACTCTCCCATTGCTAACAAGAAGTAATCGTTCGATACTCCTTGCGTGAGATGAAGTCGTAAGAGCAGTGATCGTGCCTTAAGGTGAACTGGTAAAAAGATACAGGAGATCCTTGAGCCGCGTAAGTGGTAGGTTATCGTGTACCAATTTTGCTCAACTACATGTGAGCTACAGACACATGATAGATCATATACTACAAATATGTATTCCAGAATAAAAGAACCTTCCAAATATACGGAGTACTCCGTAGTTCGCTGTCTTTATCACTCAAGGTGCTCAAGTAAACCTTGCTCCTCCAGTCCGGCGCTATTCGCAGCCCGCCTATTTTCCCCGACTCCAAAATTATTATCCATCTCCGATCCTCGGACCACAAAAACCCAACCCGTGCAACAACTCACCATCCCAATTGCGCTCACCATGTCCCTCCGAACCCTCAGAATCGGTGAGTCCTCTACACAGATACCGCAGCCAATGTCCATATCTAATGCAGAAAAGGTCTCATCCCCGGTGATGGCATCGGCAAGGAGGTGATCCCCGCCGGCCGCCGCATCCTCGAGGCTCTTCCCACGTCGCTCGGCCTCAAGTTCGACTTTGTCGACCTCAAGGCCGGCTACGAGGCCTTTGAGCAGACAGGCGCCGCTCTGCCCGACCGGACCGTCGAGGTCCTCAAGAAGGAGTGCGATGGCGCCCTCTTCGGCGCCGTGAGCTCCCCGACCCAGGCCGTCAAGGGCTACTCATCCCCCATCGTCGCCCTGCGCAAGAAGCTCGACCTCTACGCAAATGTCCGCCCCGTCAAGACCGTCATGACGGCTCCCAAGCCCATCGACATGGTCATTGTCCGCGAGAACACCGAGGACCTCTACGTCAAGGAGGAGACCACCCGCGACACCCCCGACGGCAAGGTCGCCGAGGCCATCAAGCGCATCTCGGAGAAGGCCTCGTTCCGCATCGCTGCCATGGCCGGTGACATTGCCCTCCGCCGCCAGAAGATCCGCAACGCGGGCGCATCGAGCATCCACACTTCCCCCCTTGTCACCATCACCCACAAGTCCAACGTCCTTTCTCAGACCGACGGTCTCTTCCGCGCCACCTCCAAGAAAGCCCTCGCCGACTCCAAGTACTCTTCCGTCGCCATTGAGGAGCAGATTGTCGACTCCATGGTCTACAAGCTCTTCCGCCAGCCCGAGGACTACGACGTCATTGTTGCCCCCAACCTGTACGGCGACATCCTCTCCGATGGTGCCGCTGCCCTCGTCGGCAGCCTGGGTCTCGTCCCCAGCGCCAACGTCGGTGAGGGCTTCGCCATTGGTGAACCCTGCCACGGCAGCGCCCCTGACATTCAGGGCCAAGGTATTGCTAACCCTATTGCCACTCTCCGATCCACTGCCCTCATGCTCGAGTTCCTTAACGAGGAGGAGGCTGCCGCCAAGATCTACGCTGCTGTTGACGGTAACCTCGAGGATGGTAAGCTTTTGAGCCCTGACCTGGGTGGCAAGGCTACCACCGAGGAGGTTGTCGCCGACATTCTCCGACGTCTGTAATGAAATCTCAAAAGTCAGAGTTGGATTCAGGCTAGTCGTTGCTGTGTACAGCAATCCAGCGTAGCTTAGGAGTTCGATACCAATTTGGACAATCAAAATAAATGTTGAAAAGATGAATGGTCTAGAGGGGATTGTATATTCATACACTGTGGTCTTTTTACCCAGCATCTCCCACTGCCTTTCGACAGTTGCAGCCTATCCAGTCTTTGATATTCATCTAAATGCGTCGTAAACCTCTCCAAGATTCTATCAGGAGGCTGTCCCAATGTGACAATATGTTACAAGTTCATACATCCATCCATACGTATGTTACAAGAGGTCACGTCTTCCATGCCTCTAGCAGCCGTCACAACATGGTATGCTCAGCCGTTAAGCTCTCACTACCGAGAGCTTACTTAGTTCGCTTAGCCTCGAGCTCAGCGTGGTACTTAGCGATCAATTCCTTCCTGTAAGGTTGGTTAGCACTTCTGCTGCTTGGATGAGCGTGAGTTGAGATACATACTGGAGATGAGGGGGGGCCGGGGCATAGTGGCTAAACTCCATGCTGAACTCGCCCTTGCCCTGAGTTGCGGCACGAAGCTGGGAACTGAAGCCAAACATGGCGTTCAGACTACAGTCGCAGATGAGAGTAAAGTCCTCGCTGCCGATGTCGGTGTCGTGAATAGTGGCGTTTCGCTTGTTCATGAGCATCAGAATATTGCCTTGAAACTCGTTGGGTGCGGTGATGGTGGTCTTCATTAGCGGCTCGAGGACTTGGCCGCCGGCGTCGGGGAAGGCCTTGCGGAAGGCCATCTGGGTGGCGAGGTTAAAGGCGTAATCGGAAGAATCAGTAACGTGGGTAGCACCATCGTTGACAATCATCTTGGATCCAATGACCTTGTGGCCCAGGAGAGGACCCTTCTCACAAACAACGTCGAAACCCTTGGCACAAGCCGAGAGGAACTTGTCGGGGATGTGACCACCAACAACTTGGCTCTCGTAGTGGTTCTCAGCGGGGTTGTCATTAGGCTCGATCCAACCAGCGACACGGGCAAAGTCACCAGGACCACCGCTCTGACGCTTGAACAAGAAATCGTAATCGGCCCTTCGAGAGATGGTTTCTCGGTAGGCAACACGGGGTTGACCAGTAACACACTCGGTCTTGTACTCTCGCTTCAGACGCTCAACGTATACTTCAAGATGCAGTTCACCCATACCAGAAATGATGGTCTCCTCACTCTCAGTGTCCACGTGGACTCGGAAAGTAGGATCCTCACGTTGGAATCGGTTCATTGCCTTACTGAAGTTGTCGGCATCGCCAGTTCGCTTGGGCGTGATCGAGAGAGACATGACAGCGTCGGGGACGAACATGGAAGACATTGTGTAGGGAAGACCACCGTCGGTAAAGGTATCACCAGAGGCGCAATCAACGCCAAAGACAGCACAGATCTCGCCAGCACCGACCTCGGAGACATCCTCCATTTCGTTGGAATGCATGCGGACGATACGGGGAATGCGGACTTTCTTATCAGTACGCGAGTTGAACAAGTAAGTGCCCTTGCTCAGCTTGCCCTGGTAGACTCGGATGTAGGTGAGCTGGCCGTAGTTGTTCTCTTCGAGCTTGAAGGCCAGACCAACGAAGGGGAGAGAGTTATATGGAACCAGCTTGACCGTCTTCTCATCCTTGGACTTGTCTAGGCCAGTGTTCTCGATCTCGGCAGGATTGGGCAGGTAATCACAGACGGCATCAAGCATGGGCTGGACACCCTTGTCAGCGAGGGCAGAGCCCATCATGACAGGGGTGAAGGCTCGGGCGGTAGTGGCACGGCGGATGGCGTCCTTGATCTGCTGGTTGGTCGGCTCCTGCTCCTCGAGGTACAGCTCGGCAATCTCGTCATCCACATCGGCAAGCTTCTCAACGAGGGCCTGGCGCTTCTCAGCAACAAGGCCTTGGAGAGGGCCCGGAATCTGGTCGGTGATGCGAATCTTGGTACCACGGGGGCCCTCAAAGTACATGGCCTTTAGGTCAATCAGATCGACAACGCCTTGGAACTCGTCCTCGGCACCAATGGGAACCTGAATAGCGGCAGCGGGAATCTTAAGCTTGGTATTGATCTGCTCGACGGCCTTCCAGGGGTTGGCACCCATTCGGTCCATCTTGTTGACGAAAGAGATTCGGGGGACGTTGTAGCGCTTCATTTGACGGTCGACAGTGATGGTCTGAGACTGGACGCCGCTAACAGCGCACAGGATCATGACAGCGCCGTCGAGGACTCGCAGAGCTCGCTCAACTTCAATGGTGAAGTCGATGTGACCGGGTGTATCAATCAGGTTGAAGTGGTAGGTTTCCTCTTTGCCGTTTTCCGTTTTCTTCCAGTCGCAGAACGTGGCCGCAGACTGGATGGTGATGCCCTTTTCCCTCTCGAGTTCCATAGAGTCCATCTTGGCGCCGACGGCATCTTTGCCTCGAACCTCGTGGATTGCGTTGATTCGGCCGGTGTAGAATAGAACTCGCTCACTGACAGTCGTCTTTCCACTGTCAATATGCGCCTGCGGGATTGAGTCAGCGAAAGGGAGGACTCGTACGACAGGGCATGATCATACGGCAATACCGATGTTGCGAACTCGAGACAGGCGCTTGGCCTCTTCAGGTTCCATGTTGGCGGCGACATACTCGGGCGTCAAACTAGCAGCGTCCTCTTGGGCCTTCTTGAGGCTTATTGAGGGTATCAGCAATGTGTCAAATCCGAGAATAGGGGCCATTGAGGGGGTCTCACGCATCTTGCGCAGCGCTGCAAGTGGGCTTGGTCTGACTAAAGGCTCGTCGGCTCTCGCGAGCTGTAACAGCTGGAGAGACATTGGACAAGTAGCTACCGCAGCTCGACTGCTGCGTGCCGAATAGCAGACGGCAATTGAGCCATCTGGCAGCCCTCATTGCCCTCATTTTGTGACTTGAAACTCCAACGGAGAAGTTGGGCGGAGGGTTGCTAATGATCTGCGGCCGATTGGGAAACTTTTTTCATTCGGAATGGGCAGGAGGCGTCGCGCCAGCACGTGCATGCGCGTCTCTGATTCGCTATTAGCGCTTAATTGCCGCCAGTCGTTAATCTAGCCGGGCTGCTTCATATGTATATTTATATTTAATAGTCTTGTAACAGTGGACATGAGTACGATTAGGATATATTCATCCTTATACTGATATCTATTTTACTTCTTTAGTCGTCCATGCGGGTATCATTCATAGGATTTATGCCGTCCAAAACGCCCTTGATATGAATCCCCTACAACCTACCATCCGCCCAACCATGTCAACGCCAAAAATCAGCCCATTTTATTAACCCATCATTCGTAACGCCAACCCAATGCACAGAGTCCCCATGCTTTCTGACCCAACACGACAAGGCCACTGCAGCGTTTTAAAGCAATGATGGATTGGTTGAGAAAATACCCCCTCCAAGGAGCATAAAACTTGCCATTGCAGCGACCAGCGCTATGTTTGTCCTAGAAGGAACCAAGAGAGAAGCAGCGTTGTCTTCGTCATTCTCGTCGTCGTCGTCGCTGCTATCCTGGAATCCTTCAGCGGCAGTAAAATCATGGTTGGTAACTTCGGGTTTCTGCGTCGCTTGTTGCTGGTTGGGTGCCGCCGTCGCAGAAGGGATAGTCTCTCCATAGCTTTCGAACGGGACGATCTTGGTGTCGGTTGCATTGAAGTCGGTTGCAGCAATCCCAATCTCGTTGTTGACCAAATCATAGACGACATAAGCGGATCTCAAAAAGCTGTTTCCAAGGATTGAAATATCACTCGAATCATTTTGAATTCCGAAAGCGCACATGAGTTCGCCTTTGTATGATCCAGAGTCGAAGGTCGGTGGTCGTCCGTTGGTAAGGTCAATGACTAGCTCATCCATGGCTACACTGATGCGAGGGCCATCAGGACCAGCGAAGCCAAAGGTAAAATTTCCCGAGTGTCTGCCGTACGAGCAGGGTATTACAGCCAGTTCACCAGCCGGGTCGTAATAGGCACCAACCTCCTCCCAGACGTCAGCCGCCAGATCTTGGGGCAAGTAACTGAGAGTCGATCCGCAATCGAGCACCGCGTTTATTGGAAATCTTGCCGAGGTGAGTGTGTCAGTTCCGCTGGGACTAGCGGCGACCAGCGAAGTCAGCGCAACAATGAAGTGCATATATTGGCCATCGATGGGTAGAACGTCGATTCGGCTCATCTCGCCAACATATTTTTCCGTATCAACACCTCCGAACAGGACGTTTCCTTGACTGGCATCTAGGTCGTTGAGCCACAAGCTGTATGCCATGGTGTTGATGTAGCCTGCCTTCCACATGGCGACAGGAAAGTTAGGATAGACAACGTCCGTGGTTTCACTAGAAGCCTCATTGACAGCGTACCCAACACCGATCAAACCGAAAGATATGGTAGTCTTGACAGCAAGGCCCATGGTAAGGTTTTTGATGGTTGCGCCACCCAGCTCAAACTGGTCAACAAAATAGTCCCCTTTGGCATAGCTGTTGTCCACGTAGCTAATGTCAAACATGCCTGGGCCAGCTTGCTTGAATGACCGCGACTTGTCAGGGTCAACTATCATGATTTATTAGCAACAAGGAAACTCGTACTTATAATCAAGACTGGGATAGATGAGGCTCTTACAGCTTCCAAGAGGGCATCCCCCGTCCGACTCATCTTCGCAAATGGGTGCAGAAGTCCAGGGAACCCAAACATCACTGCTCCCAGTATCCAGCTCCAACGTGATATTCTGAGGGGGGTTGCCGACAGTGACTGAGGCGAAATAGCCACCATCAGACCTTTTGTTTTTGATAACTTCCTCAAAAGTCGACGTTGCGCGACGAGTCAAGCCTTGGTGATGATGACGATTTTCGACTTCCCATTGGACGAACTGCGCTTGCATGAGGCCCCATGATGAAACCAAACAAGCGCCAACGAGACGCGACTTCATTGCTGTTATGCACAATAATTAAGGAAGGGTTTCGGAAATGGCGTTGAACTGGCGAGCGCCACGCTTCTCCATAGGGCAAATGGGCACGCAGCCAACCAGTTGAAAAGCGAGAGGTTACTCCCTTCAGATATGTTGTCCTTTTTGTGAAGAACAAGAGCTGTGAGATGGTAGTACCGTGGGTTGTATAGAGTGGCGTTTAACAGGTAAACTAGGACCCGGCAGGATGTCTCGGGCAACACCAAGTAAAGAAGTACAGGGCAAGAGACCCGACGATAGGGCTACTGTGGTGGAGCATGGGACAAAAGAGATCGAGGGGGAAGACGTAGAATAAAAGAAGAACAGGGGGCGAAATATATTTGACGAATCAAGGGCACAAGGACTATGAATGACAGGAGATGGAAGAGATGAGAATGAGGGCCACGCAAGCAGCCTCTTCTGGTTTGTTTGGTACTAACTAGTTAATAGTGAGCAATAGACGAAACCAAGTAGAGAGGTACCTTCCGCTCGGGATATTAGCGCCAAGCTGCCTCGTGGACCCCTGGAAGGCGGAGGAGTCGTCATCGTCTGGGTGGGTGCTAACTATGTACAGTAGGTAGTTCGCGGCCGAAGGCCGGGCTGGACCTTGACATTTCTACTTTCTTTGCTAGTACTATTATCGAATTCTACTATGTACGCTGTCTCCGTGATTAGTTACTCCGTTTCGGATAGTGCCTTTTCCCAGGAGTTCTTTACGCCCAGCTGTCATTGACAGCGGTCTTAGCCGTGAGGCGCTTGGGGAAAATTCGTACAACCCTCTTCGTCGCCATGAGACAGCCAAGAAGTGATCACCAGCGACTTCAGATGCATCAGATTGGACGACGGTTAGATCGACCCAGTTTCCACGCACAAGCTGCTGACTTCATCCCTGGGCTTTCTTCTTTGTCGCAAGCAATTTGCACCGGCCCTCTCCCACATACCGTCCTCATCCGGAGGCTGACGACGCCTCGGCCGAGATCTTGTGCCGCTGAACCGTTTTGGCCCCACGCTGACAGCATCTTCCATGTTTGAGGCATGGATGAAATCTTTCGAGATTTGATCTAGGTCCGCACACAATCTAGCTTACTCTATCCGTACAGTAAAGTTATAAGTTACTAAGTTACTCTGTAACTACTCCGTACGGAGTATCTAATTAAGCCATATAGCTATCAAGATAGGGAGCCAACGCCTTGAGCCCTTCCTCCAACACATTCGTCTCACATACGTATCCAATTCGCACGTAACCCTTAAAGTCATCGCCGCCTCCGAAGCAGTGCGAGCCTGGACAGAAAAACACCTTGGTCTTGACCAAAAGGTCCTTACAGAACGCGACGTCGTCTACGGGCCTTCCGTTCTTATTGAACCGAACAAAGGCCGTTGTGCCAGCCTTGGGCTCGACGTAGGAGCAGACCGACTTGTAGCGGTCCAGGAATTCCTTGAGTATCTTGGCATTGGCCCTTGCAAGGGCAATATTGCGCTCCACCAGCGAAGGTCGGACCGCCGGCGAGAGGGCATAGCTTGCAATATGGTCATCCACCTGAGAAACGCTGATGGTCGTGTAGTCGCGCGCCGAGGCCAGTGCCGACATGATGGCCTTATCTTTGGTGGCAACCCAGCCCACGCGAATGCCGGCCATGGCGTAGCCCTTGGACATTGATCCTGTGACAACCGACTTCTCATATCCCAGTGTCGTCACTGGCTTCGGGACCTCCATTTGTCCTGATGCTCCACCGTGGAAGAGCGGGCGGTAGACTTCATCGGAGAAGAGGATGATGCCCTTTTCCTCAGTCACTCGGGCAATCTGCTGCAGGGTGCTGTTGGGAATGGGAGCTCCCGTAGGGTTGTTGGGGTTATTGATGATGATCATCTAGCGCTCATCGTCAGCTTACCTGCAGAGGCAGGCTAATTCGACTACCTTACTTACTTACCTTGGTGTTTTCCTTAATGAGTCCAGTTAAGTCGTCTACATTTGGGACAAAGCCGTGCTCTTCCTTCAGCTTCCACAACGAAACTTCGGCACCAACACTCCGCGGGACATCATACAACTGCTGGTATGTCGGGTAAACGCAGACAACGTGGTCCTCTGGTCCCACTAGAGTATAAAGAGATAGGAAGTTGGCCCCAATGGCACCCTGGGTGATGATAATATCGTCGGCCGAGAGCTGCATTTCTTCAGAGCTGCACTGAGCAGCAACTCGCTCCCTCAGTGTTCGAGAGCCTAGGATAGCACCATAGGTGAGCTTGATGCTGGTGTCGATAGGGCCTGGAGCTGTGGGATCCTTGCACATTTTGGTCAAGTCATCCACGGAAACGGAGGCGGCGCACGTCTCGGCGATGTTGAGGACGCCGGGCGTCGTCTCAAATTCATCCATCCATTGCTCAACTCTGAAAGGCGTGATGCGAACCATTATTTCGGTTTGTATCGTTGATCTGCTGGTTGAAATGTTCTGAACTTGAATGGACAATGACAACAGTGATCCTTATCTGGCGAACTGGAAGTCCTTGTGGAGAGGCTTTTATCACTTGTGAAGCACGCCCTTCGACATGTACATGTCAATCGTCCAACTCTGGTTGAACGTCACTGTGACATTCCAAATATAAGTTCAATAGCCTCGCCTCCGCTAGGACCTGCGTTTTGCGCCCTCTGAAATATCGATACCGAGTCTTTTGAGAGCTGTGGCCGGGTATTTCCTCATTCTCTGAATACTATTGTTAGCTAGACTACATGTAGCGGCGCCAGAGAAAGTGGATACCGTAGTTGAGGGGCAAACCGATCGAAACTCCACTCCCAAAGCTTATTCTGTCTGATTGTGTGACCCAAATTCTTGGAGTTGCTTGCCTACTTACATATCCTTGTGTCAGTCTGTGTTGTCCTATCCGGCTCTTTATGGTAGCCGGGCTGCTCACTGACGCGTTTCTGTGGTACATTAACCAATTCCAACCAATAAATAGATCGAATATGCTGATCTCGCTTCTTAGCTTCTTAGGCGCCGTGTATAATTTTGTCGGTGAGCAAATCTCGCTGTATTTAACTAGAAAATGGATAGAAAGGGAGTTCAAACTGACACTAAATCTTGACTGGGTTGCGTGATTTCCTACAATCGTTAACTATTGAAACACTTTGGTTAATTGGATGGGGTTGAGTAGGTTTAAATCAATGCAGTAAATAATTATGATGCTAGAGTTAGTTAACCAGAGTAATCTAGGGTAGGGAGTTAAGTGATGGAGCTGTAAATTCTTGAATAATTTCTCGAATCCATACGTAGTAATAAGCACAGTTGTATTCCCTTAATTCCACTGGCAACATGACTACTTCTCGTTATGTATCCCCTTGTTAGGTCTTCTTTGTTCTTCGGATAGTAACTCGCTATGAAAGTGCAAGTTTACTCCGTAAACTTCCCCATGAGGGATCCTAGTGACGTCACGTTTTATGTATCAGTAAACGGCATTCAACATAAATCGAAGCTCGTGCAAACCAATACACCGCAATATGATTCACTGTTCGCTTTATAATTGAACTAATTCGTTATAGCAAAATACTGCTTGATAGACAAACCTGCAACAGCCATTGGTCAACCCCGCCTTATCCAAATTATGTAGTTATGCCTCCTCCATGTGATCTCATGGTTCATGGAGCTTGTTGGGGAAGGTGAAGTGGCTCCATATCGAGTCATGAGACCCATAATTTGTGGCTGTGCCAACCAGTCTCATTGCGACGCTTCCTCACGGGAGGCTGGTCGTAGCTCCGTACCTGCCTCGGATGCCTAATATGGAACGCGGGGCGCCACTCTTCGGTCAAACAGCTTGTCCCGGTCGCGGTCATCGCCCGCCTCTCAACCTCCAACTCTTACCATCATACATCCTAACAGCAACCAACTGCATCGAATTTGCATCGCTGTAGTCATGGCTCCTTTCAGGTGGAGGTGTCTCCTTCTCGGGGCTGTGGCATTCTTGCCTGGCTTGACGATGGGGTCCTCCAACTCGAGCTATTCTCAGTCCGATCTACTACGCGCACAAATGGCCCTTATGGATAATCGCCCCGATGGCTGTCCTCCTTGGTACGATTGCATTTATTCTACTATGGCACTGCGTAGCCGTCACTGATCATTGTCTAGCTTCAACTGTCTTTTGCCCGCCCATACTTGCGCTCAGTACGCTGGTTGTAACGAATTCAACGGCAAATGTGACTGTCCCGAGGGATTTGGTGGTGATGACTGTCTTGAGCCGCGTATGACCTCTTATCGACCGTTGATCTAGGGCAAACAAAATCACTAACCGTTCTATTAGTGTGTGGCTCTCTCGCTCGAGGAAAAGACCGCCCGATGCGCTCTGGTGGAACATGCAAATGCGACGACGGCTGGACTGGCATCAACTGTAATGTCTGTACCGATAACAAGGCCTGTAACGCATTGATGGAAACCGGAGAGGGCGGTGTATGCTACCAGAACGGCGAAGTTGTCAACCACAATTATCAGATTTGCGACGTCACGAATGAGAAGATTACCTCGCTACTCGGCACTCAACGTCCCGAAGTCACATTTACCTGCAAGCAGGAGGACGCGACTTGCGACTTTCAATGTATGTCAAAGCCGATGCTCTATCTTTTTAGGCTGCTAACATCATTATCTAGTTTGGGTAGATGCCGTTGAATCATTCTATTGTCACCTTTCCGATTGCGACTCCAGCGCTGATTGGCAAATGTCGAAGAACACCACGTCTTATAAGTGTGATAAGATCAGTTGCAGCTGTATCCCCGATCGAATGCTTTGCGGTAAAGATGGCTCAATCGACCTCACCGATTTTCTCGATCAATCTATTCAAGGCCCTGGACGTTTTGAGTGTACGCAGAAGCACGGCGGTGCTCACGACTGTGCCTTCAGGGAGCCCGAGATGGATGCCTTGATCCTCGCCCTGATTGGCGACTCCAGCATCTTCCTCGACTGTCGGGCCGGCGAATGTCTCTACCAAACAGAAGTGCCAGGATACAAGCGACCCGTGAAGCAGATCAACACCCCCCTCATCGCTGGCGTGATCGCTGGCTGCTCTCTGTTCCTTGTTGCCGTCATCATCTTGACGTGGTACCTGTCGAGGCGCAAATTAAGCTACGGTGCCATCCGCTTGGAAGATTCCGACGACGAAAGCACCAGACTGATGGCCGACCACAAGCCCGCGTCGCTTTATTTTGAGGACGTTGCTTATAATCTTAACGGCAAGCAAATACTCACTGGTATTCAAGGTATTTGTAAGCCAGGAGAGGTTACCGCCATCATGGGTGCCTCCGGAGCTGGCAAGACGACCTTCCTCGATATCTTGGCTCGGAAGAACAAGCGGGGACAGGTCAACGGAAGTTTCTATGTCAATGGCGAAAAGGTCAATGACAACGATTACAAAAATGTCGTTGGTTTCGTCGACCAAGAGGATACTATGCTCCCAACGCTCACCGTTCACGAGACAATTCTCACCAGCGCTCTGCTCAGACTGCCCCGTGACATGGGTCGAGCAGCCAAGGAGCAGCGTGTGCTCGAGGTCGAGAAGGAGCTCGGTATTCATCACATTCGCGATTCCCTGATTGGCTCCGAAGAGGGCAATGGACGTGGCATTTCGGGGGGTGAGAAGAGGCGTGTCGGAATTGCATGCGAACTCGTCACAAGCCCTTCAATCCTATTCCTTGATGAGCCTACCAGTGGACTCGATGCGTACAACGCATACAACGTCATTGAATGCTTGGTGACTCTGGCCAAGAACTACAAGCGAACCGTTATATTTACTATTCACCAGCCGCGATCCAACATTGTTGCTCTCTTTGACCGACTCATCCTGTTGGCTCAAGGAAGAACCGTCTACTCGGGACCTTTCACCCAGTGCCAAGCTTATTTCGATGAGATTGGCTATGAGTGCCCCCCTGGTTTCAATATCGCAGACTATCTTGTGGACCTTACTATGCATGCCGGGAGCACACAGTCTGTTGATGACGGTACCATTGGTCTCGATAATGGCAGCCTTGGTCCCAGCAGCACTCGTGCGATCAAATCAGTGGCAAGCATTTCTGGCACTAGCACAGGGGATGATGATGCAAGCTCAAGCCGGCCTAAGAATCGGTGTAGGGACTCGGTCAAAGTTCGTCAGGATCGTGAGCTGTTCACTCGCAAGAAGGCTGCGGACACTGCGGCCTCGTCTGATGCTGGTGTTGAGGATACCAGCGGGTATCGCCTTCAGCAAAACCCTGTAGACCATACCACAACGCCTCTTCTCGAGGACCCCCACGACCTGCCTCCTGCAGCTGCCACCGGAACCGATCTTGACATCATGACTCGATCCTTTGTCCACTCGGACATTGCAAACTCGACCCGTGACGAGATCAAGCAGGCGATTGCTACCGCAGAAGACGCAAACGGCCCTAACTCCAATGGCTACAATCCTAATGGACCCAACATCTACATCAGCGCTGTTGGGAAGGGTTATGCTCGTGTTGGCTACTTGCGACAGTTTGTCATCCTATCTCAGAGAACCTGGAAGAATTTGTACCGGAACCCGATGCTGATGCTCACCCACTACGCCATTGCTATTGTCCTCGCTGTATTCTCTGGCTACCTCTTCTATGGACTTACTGACGATATTCCCGGCTTTCAGAACCGTCTTGGTCTCTTCTTCTTCCTCCTTGCTCTGTTCGGTTTCAGCACCCTAACGAGTCTTAACGTCTTTGCCACCGAGCGTCTTCTGTTTGTTCGCGAACGAGCCAACGGATACTATGCGCCTGCTACCTACTTTGCGGCTAAGGTGCTCTTTGACATTATACCCCTGAGAATCATTCCTCCCATTCTCATGGGTTCTATAATTTATCCCATGACTGGTCTGGTGGCCGATTCGACGCATTTCATGAACTTTGTTCTTGTTCTTGTGCTTTTCAACATGGCTGCCGCCGCCGTATGTTTGTTCATCGGTATTGTTTGCAAGGACGGTGGCGTGGCCAATCTCATTGGCAGCCTGGTTATGCTTTTTAGTCTGCTTTTCGCTGGCTTCCTGCTCAACCACGATGCTACCCCGAAAGGCGCGCTTTGGCTTCAGACCCTTTCGATATTTCACTACGGCTTTGAGTCTCTGATTGTCAATGAGGTACTCCATCTCACACTAGTCGATAAGAAGTATGGCCTCGACATTACGGTTCCGGGCGCTGCCATCTTGAGCTCGTTTGGCTTCAACAACGACGCACTCTGGCCGGATATTAGGAACCTGGGTATTTTTGCCGCTGTCTTTATTGTTCTCTCATACGCTGCTATGCACATCTTGCTTGTCGAGAGGCGATAGACACTGACATAGAAGCTCTCAAATTGCTTTTTAGCCATATTGCTCTTTAGCACCATCTAGACTTGTTTGATGAGAGGAGGCACACTGCAGTGTTTGCGTGTATGTGTGTGTGGAGATGCTGTCAATAGGGACTTATGATATTTATAAATTATCAGCTCATACTCGGCGTTTGGATCTGGGTTCAGAAGTTTCGTTGTTTTATTCTCAATATAGCTGACCGAAGTACCACTGTTGATAAGCAGACAAGTATAGAAACAATTCCGTCGTTCTCCGCCATGCACGTAACAGATGCTCGTAAGACGAACGCAACCAAGTGAGACGGAGGCTTTAAGTGTAAAAATCGGCATTGCTGTAGTGATACATGGGTACAAATGTTTTTACAGGCCAGACGGCATTAACTTTACTCCATCTTTCCACCAGTAAACTCCTCGGCAATCCTCTTCTGTCGCTTGACGGAGCGGTCATACTCTGACTCGTAAAAGTCCATGATCTTGGTGGATGTTCCTGTCGTAGTTTCCAGCATATTGGCGATTGATGTCGGCTTGCCCCAAATATCCCATGTGTTCTCGGCACTGCCGTATCTGCCCACGGCCTGGCCCTGGTTCTTGAAGAAGTCTTCGGAAAAGACATGGTCGATCTCTGCCTTGAGCTCGTTCTCGGAAACGATGAAGTTGGAGGCGTTGATATAGAGCTCCATCAAAGCATCGCGACGAGCTTCACGCTTCGAACCCTCCATTGCCTGGACCTTACCCCGACTTCGCTCAGCGCGGGCAAAACGCTCAGGATCGGGGTAAGTCTCGGTGTTCAACACAGACTTGAGAACGGTACTGCGAGTAAGGCGATCGTCTTCTCGCTCGGCACCCTTGACGGCCTCATGGTGCTCGTTGAATGTGCGGCTCACGCGAGCGTTGCGGGCCGTGTCGCGGCGATTTCGGCGAACCCAGAGCTCCTTCAAACCTTGCTGCAAGTTCTCACGGCGAGCACCGGCCATCTTTTGCTTCCACTCCTGGGTCTCATTCTTGGGTGCTTGCGCATTCTCGGGCTTGGGGACGGTCTGTTTGATGTAGTCGGCTCGGACCTTGCGATTGCCTTCGAGGCGGGGGAAGACTTCACGAGGAACGGGGAGGTGACCTCGAACACGTGGTAGCTTCTTCTCGTCGGATTGGGGAGGCGTAGGGAGACGGATGTAGGATGGAGACTCGGGAGGGACGCTGGCTTGAAGAGCGGCAGTCGAGGTTGAAAATGATCGGGAGGCCGCGACAAGCTGACGAGCAGCAGCTCTCGGACAAGATGTCGTGAGAAGGGACGACATTGTTGAAGTTAGCTGACGCCAGTTTCAACGCAGAAATGGCTCGAACTGGTATCGCAATTGACGTCGTGAACCGTCGTCCAGGCCGACTCCGCAGAAAGTCGGATGCCAGACTGAGAAAATCGAGGTCGGATCAAATTTACCGGATTATCTTGACCCGATGAAACCCCCTGTGCCTTAACTAACATAGAACATGGGACCACCGCCCCGCCACCAACCACCGCGGAGGGACAACGTAAGGTAGTGGGGCCTTTTTTCTCTTGCTAAGAAAAAAAAAGTTCTGGAGAATAAATTTCTGGACCGCTCTTCTTCATACCTCGTCGCCAGTATCCTCGACCAATTTTCTTCACCATGGGTACTGGAAAGAAGGAGGCCACCCGGCGGGAGCGCCAGGGTAAAACTGGCGATGGCCTTGGCAATGTCAAGACAAAGGGCGAGAACTTCTATCGGTAAGTTTGACTATTGCCAATGCCGCTGGCCACGAATGCTAACTCCCAGGGCCATAGCGATGCGAAGAAGGTCAAGCACCTCAACATGTACAAGGAGGGAAAGGCACAAAGGAACGCTGAGGGAAAGATCACCAAGGCTGCAATCTATCAATCTAGAGACGTCCCCAATGCCCGAATCGAGCCGAACCGCAAGTGGTTTACCAACACTCGAGTTGTCTCCCAGGACTCCCTCAAGGCCTTCCGGGAGGCCATGGAGGAGAAGGCCAGAGATCCCTACCAGGTTCTCCTCAAGTCCAATAAGCTGCCCATGAGCCTCATCAGGGATGGCAAGGACACTGAGAACGGCGTCAAGAAGCATCAGGCCAAGATGGCTGTCGAGACCTCGCCCTTTGCTGATGTCTTCGGCCCTAGAGCCCAGAGGAAGCGAGTGAAGCTTGGTGTTAGCAGTCTGGATGACCTCGCCGGTGACACCGAAAAGAGCATGGACACATACCGTGAGCGATTGGAGCAACAGAAGCTGCTTAGCGGTGCATCTGGAGACCCTGAGACTCTTGGCGACGATGACGACAAACCCCTCACAATGGCGATTGAGCCTGTATTCGATAAGGGTCAAAGTAAGAGAATCTGGAACGAACTCTACAAGGTCATCGACTCTTCGGATGTGGTTATCCATGTGCTCGACGCCCGAGATCCCGTTGGAACAAGGTGTCGCAGCATTGAAAAGTATCTCAAGGAGGAAGCTCCTCACAAGCACTTGATCTTTGTCTTGAACAAGTGTGACTTGGTTCCCACTAGTGTCGCGGTAAGCATTTCTCTCATTAACTCGTCCCCTATCCTTTCAGTGCACCATGCACCCCAATGTTCTTTGTCAGGATTCAGTCCCTTATGTACCGTGGACTGTGTCTGTTATAACGTTGGGAGAATAAGTGCCATTCTCGACTGTCGCAACGTTATGTTGTCGACTGATGTGTGCCGTTTTGGTTACCGTCATGAGATAGGCTACGTGTCCGATTGAGTTGAAGTCTGCCTATGCCATATCCAATTTTGGGGCATTGATTGCATACTTCTTAGTGATGACACAAACATTTTTACACCGAACCTCTCGTCTTTTCGCATCTTCAGAGTTCGAAAACTAATTCGAAACAGGCTGGTTGGGTTCGACATCTCTCCAGGGAGTATCCTACTCTGGCATTCCACGCGAGCATCACCAACTCCTTTGGAAAGGGCTCACTTATCCAACTTCTCCGACAATTCTCTTGCTTGCATTCGGACCGCAAGCAGATCTCGGTTGGCTTGATCGGTGGTCCCAACACCGGAAAGTCCTCTATCATCAATACCCTCCTCAAGAAGAAGGTATGCACTGTGGCTCCTATCCCTGGCGAGACCAAGGTATGGCAGTACGTCAGTCTGATGAAGCGCATCTACTTGATCGACTGCCCTGGTATCGTTCCTCCCTCAAGCACAGACTCTCCCACGGATCTGGTTCTGCGAGGTGTGGTTCGCGTCGAGAAAGTTGAGCACCCGGAGCAGTACATCCAGCCCCTGTTGAACCGAGTTAAGCAGCACCATATGGAGAAGACCTACGACGTAAGAGGCTGGACCAACTCTACCGAGTTCCTGGAACTTATGGCCCGAAAGGGCGGCCGCCTCCTCCGCGGAGGTGAGCCTGATTTGGACGGAGTGGCCAAGATCATTCTCAACGACTTTATGCGTGGCAAGATTCCCTGGTTTACTCCCGCGCCCCCAAGGCCTGAGGGCGACGATAGCAAAGTTGGCGGCCGCGAAGGTAGGCTGGGAGAGATGCCCCGCAAGCGAAAGCCAGAAGATGGGACCGAAGACGAGGATGTGTCTCCCGAGGCGCAGCTGCAACGCGAGCTTGAAGCTGCTAACGCAAAAGCTGTAGAGCAAGGATTAGACAATGCTGGCGAGGAGTCAGAGTTCGAAGGGTTCGGAAGCGATACGGAAGAAGCACGATCAAGGAAACTATCATTCGGCGCCACTGCAGACGACGAGAGTCAAGCAGAGAGTGGCTCAGATGATGTGATATCGGTTGGTGGTTCTGATGACGAGGTGGAGGTGGTGGAAGAAGAGGAGGAGGAAGAGGAGGAGGAGGAAGAGGAGGTCAAAGAAGATGTGGAAGAGGTCCCCGCGACAACAGCCAGCAGCAAAGAGAAGAAGTCCAAAGGCGGTCGACCTAACAAACGGCGAAGGACATGATGGGCCCGGAATTGGTCAAATTTTACTACCTTTCCAAGGGGGTTGCTCGCGCATCCTCGACGCATTAATGATACCCACGTTTATGCCTCCTCATGTTTGTCTATTGTCTGCCCTGTGAAAGATGTAACTAGTTCTTCCCCTCGTTCGTTGATGTGACAGAGGGCTATATGCCTTGAATTGTTTCAAGTTTCACGCAGTAGATGTAAGTGAAGGAGATTGGCACAACATCACATTGTTAGATGGCGAATCGACGTAATGTAAGCAGTATACTCAAGGATTGAAGTCTTTACTGATGGACATGATCTTACATTGCATCCGTGACTGGCTCATCGCCGACTAGGCATGCACGAATTGTGATACTGGCGTTGGTAGGTGGCTCCTGGAACGAGCTGGCGTACGTGGTTGCGAAGATTGGAAACGCGACAACACGGCGATTATATTGATCAAACAAAGAGGTGACTTCTTTCCTACCCGCTACCTTACGAACGACACTTAACTGAAAATTAGGAAGAGCTGAATCGCCACGGAATGTTTTCTTACGTTGCTTCTAGAACCTCCTGTAATACATGCGGTATAATTAATGAATGGTCTTTTGGCTGAGTGAGATGTGGGCATAGGGTCGGTTGTTGCGAGAACCTAACCAACTACTGCACCTTGGTCTGTAACTATACGAGAAGGCCAAAAATGATTGCTCGATTGACCATTTGCCTTCCTTGGTATAAAGATGAGACATTTGCTAAGAAACGCAAAAATGAATGCATGCCTCCACACAGGATTGAACTATGGACCTTCGCATTACAAGTGCGACGCTCGTACCACTGAGCTATAGAGGCTGCGGTTGTTGAAAGACGACTGCGCAACTAATGTATAAGAAGGACAAGAAGCGTATTTGCACCAAGAAGCAAAACAAAAGTGTTGCCCCCACACAGATTTGAACTATGGACCTTTGCATTACAAGTGCAACGCTACTACCACTGAGCTATAAGGGCAATATTCTTGCTTGTGGCGAGTTCAATTTGATGCTCATCAAGTTCAGGCTTGGGAGCCTCTGCATCTGCTGGGTATCTGGTTGGGATGTCAACTCCCTTGTCCAAGTTGGCCAATGAGACACCAATGACTGACCTTTGGAGCTTCAAGACTTTCGACGCTACCTGTGCTGCTCTACTAGCGGACTCGGGTAGACTAAAGCTAAAAGAGTTTGTAGTCCCGCCGGAGATGTAGTGGAGGGATGGCTTCCTCCACCGGAACGAGGCCGTGGAATTGGAATCAAACTTCCAAACCAGTCTTGGTCTTCCGAAGCAGATGTATTCTACCTGGAAGTAGGTTGAGGCAGATTGAATGTTGCTCTAAGCCCGTGGACTCCGTAGAGATAAATATCTTGGCTATCCCCGAGTTCTCTGGAGCACCTCCCAGCCATATCACACCTAATATTCTAGCTTATACCACTCGTCACAGCTCTAACAACATGACAACCGCTAACCAAATCACCGTCACCCTTCGTCAACTCGGCAAGATGATTGACCACTCTCTGCTCCACCCAACCATGACCGATGATGACATCCTCAGCGGCCTAGCCGTCTGCAAAAAGCACGGCGTTGCCACCGCTTGTATCAAGCCGTACCTCATCCCCCTCGCCAACAAGGAGTTGGAAGGATCCGACGTACTTGTCTGCCCCGTGATAGGCTTCCCCCACGGAAACAGCACAACCCGGGTCAAGGTGTTTGAGGCGGATGCCGCCGCCGCCGCCGGTGGCAAGGAAATCGACATGGTCATCAATATCGGAAAAGCTCTCGGCGGCGACTGGGAGTACGTGACGGATGAGATTAGACTGATCAACGACGCTGTCGTCCAGCACGGGGCCATCCTCAAGGTCATCTTCGAGAACGACTACCTCCACGAGGAGCATATCATCCGTCTGTGCGAGATCTGTTCTGAGGTAGGAGTAGGATTCGTCAAGACCTCGACTGGCTACGGCTTTGTGAAGCAACCCGACGGATTCTACTCGTACAAGGGTGCCAGGGTGCCTCACCTGAAGCTCATGCGGGAGAATTCAAAGCCCGAGGTCCAGGTCAAGGCCGCGGGAGGAGTTCGCACCCTGGACGATCTGCTGCATGTCATGTCGCTCGGGGTGACGCGGATCGGCGCCACAGCTACTGTTGCCATCATGGAGGATGCTGTGAAGCGAGGTGTCACGGATAAACCTACGACTGTCGGATTTAGGCCTATTGATGAGAGCTCGGGTGGTGGGTACTAACGAGGGAAGACGATGGCTGGAGGGAGGAGGCGAGGATAGGCCAAGGTTTTGTCGCCAAGTACATCATCACTAAGGATAAATTGGATGCATTCATTTTATTCGAGCTTATAAGTTGTATCAAATCGTGGAAAGAGTCCGTCGCTGAGGTTAATCTATTATGGGAAAACCCTGAGCTGCGCCATACTACAAGATAACTTGTATACCTTGAAGATTATAGAGAAAACACGACAGGTTCATACTCCCGTAAGACGATAGATTATCAAGTGATCACTGAATTCGACTTAATTAGCATGAGTTCCGGAAGCCCATTTCCCGTCAAACCATCCTTATTCTGTCTGTGTTTCCTAGCTGCTCACCAAGAGTCCTCCAAGAGTTCTCTACGTACTGGGGTATATCCACATGCACGATAGATCCCTTTCCTCGCGGCCCATACCCGTTCTCGTCATCTCTCATTCGTGGGATCTCGCCCATGAGCAGGTCCAAGAACCGGCCCATGCTCCAGAGGCAGTTCTTATGGCTATCCTTCATTCCATGGCCGGTGAAGTGCAACGTCGACACAAGATCGGGGGATGCCGTGGTTGAGCTGGCTTCTCTGACAGCAACCTGGGGAACGAATGTCGGCCAACTGGCGAATCGAGGAGAGTTTCTTTGCTTATCTGCGTACACCTGCTCGAATGCTGCTACTGTGCGTCTGCACATGGTAGGGTCCTGTGCCACTATAATTGACTGTGGAGAGTCAAGTCCATGAGAGTCCAGGAGCTCTCTTGTATACTTGGCATTTAGTGCGCAGTTCGTTGAAGCGTCCTCGATGAGAACGACCAGACCTTGGTGTTGGAGTTCGCTAATCGAGGCTCGATCTCTGTCATGTACTTCAAGACCAAAGAACCTCTCGGCTATCACCTGAAGTATACGAGCCTCCGGCAATCCTTGTACTTGGTCGGCAACTTGACTATACTTGGGATGCCGGCGGACGGCTTCGAGCATTAACTCGGTCGAATGCCCGATGCCTCCACAAAGCACAAGTACAACGGCTTGGTTTTGCTGAGATGGTGCTGATATGCTGGTACTTAGCTATAAGATCAAAACCTCTAACCTAGCTAGTGAAATCAAATGGTTCGTCAAAGTCACTACTCACTAGTTGTTGTTGCCAGCTCACACACCAACGATAGCACAGTCTCGGCTGTGGAAAGGACTGCTGATGCACACAGAACAACAACGCCCGCTGAAGACCGATTCAATGAAGAATTATGATCACTCGTAGCTGTATCAGACTGAAAAAGGATGCTGCGGAGATCAGAAAGATCGCGAACCTCCTCCTGAGAGACAAATTCAGATATTGCGTTGATGGCATCTGCTGCTAGTTGTGCAGGCGACGATGAGACGTTCCGCTGCATAGTTGGGTCCAAGAGAGTTGACCCGTGGATACTTCTCTCTCTCTCTCTCTCTCTCAAAGAGATAGAGAACTAAAACTGAGAAGGATAAAGCAAGGAATAGAACAGGTTAAAGCCGGAAACGATGAATTAACTTAGGCCCTGGAGGGAGGGAGACTATCATTCCAAAAGCGGTAATTGCTTCCGGTGGAAGAGAGTCTAAGCAAACCTCCTCCGAAGCGCCCTCCGGTGGCATAACTCTCCTCCAACATCCTTTCTATCTGTCTTAGCAAAGTGATTGATTAATTATTAATTAGATACTATGAAAGCAAACCCGAGAAAAGTCCCGAGTGCATGTGAGCGGTGTCGAAAGCAAAAGCTCAAGGCAAGTCCCCCGGACACCATCTATATTCGATCCTATAAGTTACCATATAAACAACACTGGCTAAGACGACACAAATAAGCAGTGCGATATTGAGCGTCCTTGTACACTCTGTGCGCGCGCCCGCGTAGAATGCAAAACATCCCAAGCTGAAAGATGGAGGTTCCATCATGCGCCAGCCGCGGTTGGAGAGTCGGCTTTCAAGAAGCGGCGTCTCCGTCGTGCCAGAGGCGAGTCTTCAGCTCAGACATTACGACAAGAGACCGAAAGCAGTGCGAGTATCGAAGCTATAAACACCAGTCCAGCTGCGGGACTTGACGAGTCCACGGGGGACGCGCCCTGGAATGCCAGTTCTACTATTACGCTTGTCGAAGAGGTACGCTATAACCTGAATATCTTTGGTATCATAACTAATACCGGCGCCAAGGCATTTCATCATCACGAAGCTCCCTCTCCTGAAGAGACAGAAACGTCTGCCTTTCTGGCCAGTACCTGGGCTCATTCAAAACCAACGAGGCCAAGTCAGCCACGGCCAGAGGGCGCGCCCACTCCGCTGCAAAGAACCTTGTCTCGTCATTTTCAGAATAGTCGAAAAGGCCATGTCTCGCAGATCTCTGGGACACTCCTCGTTGAGCAGGAGCTGTTGTCTTTGCTACCTGACCTAGAATCGGCAACGAAGCTCGTGAACAACTACTTTGATCGGATTCACTGGTTCATGCTGCTCTTCCACCAGCGCAAATTCAGGGACAGATTCCATGGACTGTATGAACCTGATCCACCTCGCCAAAGCCAGGAAGCTCGACCTAACAGCCGTGTTGGTTATATCGCCGTGCTGCTGGCTGTCCTGGTAACCAGTCTACACTACACCGACGCTAAGCAGAAACACTTCTTGGTTTCCCAGGGTATTGAGCCAGAAAAGCTCAAAGAAAAGATGCTAGCAGGGTTGAAGCTGAGATTTCTCGACATCGTCTCGCTGGGCTCTTTGGAGGTAGTGCAGATGTGTATCCTGCTTGGAAGCTACTACCTCTACCATGGGGAGCCTGAGATGGCGTGGCCACTCTGCGGATCTGGCCTACGCGTTGCCCAGGCGCTCAACCTACATCGAAGAGTGCCCAACGGAAAGTCTGGTGATTTGTCTTTCAAGCAGACCATCCAAGACCAGAAGCGAGCGTGGTGGGCCATCTATGAGATTGAGACCTTTTGCTCAATGCTCTACGGGTTTCCCTTGAGCATATCCGACGGTGATTGCGATGTAGCGCCTCTAGACCCGTACGATGAGTACTCGGCCTCTATTCCGGAGGAACAACACGCGCCAAAGCCGAATCTGTTGTTTTTCAAATGCGCCATGTCGAAGCTGTCAACCATCGTCAAGTCGGCGTTGGACGATTTATACGGAACTCATTGCAGCCGAGACCGACAAAGCCCGGGTCAAGGCTCTCGCCTGAAAAGTCTTGTGCAAAAGGTCTCATCTTTGAACTCAAGATTGCTAGACTGGAACAAGAGCCTTGCGGCGAAACTCAGGTTTGACAACTCGACCACAGAATCTGATACCAGAGATGACGATGCATGCAACTCGAGTATGTCTGGGATTGAGTTTGAAGAGCATCTCTTCCGCATCCAGGCGCTCTCCCTCAAGCTTGCATATGAGAATGCTAGGATTCTGGTACACAGGCCGCTGCTTTCGTTCAGAATGCTACGTCCTTCCACGGCATCCCAAGAAGACGCTTCTGACCCCTTCCAGCTGGCAATGCACACGTGTAGAGACGCTGCACTGGAGATATCGCACGTTGGATCAACTCCTCGTCTGAAGGAAGCCTCTGAAACATATGCCATCGCGTTTGTGTCGATGCATTTACTCACCGCCGGCGTAACCCTTTGCATCTCCATCAGTCTGGACCCCTTGAGCCCAAAATCATACGAGTCGAAGATGGGTATCAGACGTCTGATGCAGATACAGGATCTGTTGAAGGACAAGTCAATTGTTGCAGCGCAGGGGCTTGACATCACGAGGAGGCTGATGTCTCTGGTCTTGGCCAAGGAAATCGATGCCATGTTCGAGGTCGGATCTGGCGAGCAAGCCATGTCAAATGAGCTTGATACTGGACAATCTGGATCCTTGCAGTCTCGTACTAGACGGAACACCCTTGAGCCATCCGCGATGCAATCATCGCTGCAAGTTCCGGACGTCACGAATGCCGACCCAGATCCGTTAGGAGCTCAGGAGACGGCGAATGAAATAGCTAGCACGACGTTCGACGACCAGCTTCTTCACTTTTGTGAGAATACATTCATGACCGAGGCTGTGCATGAATATGAACAAGGTAAGCAGTTGTATCTAACTTGCAGGGATGAGGAAGTCTAACTATCTTGTAGCGATCACGAAACCCTTGGTTGAATATCCAGACGATAGCCCGATGCTCTTTGACAACCAGCAGGACTTATTCCTAGGCAACAATTCCCTTGGACAGGAGCAAGGCTGGATATGGGGTTGGAACTTTCTGGAGTAAGACTACTACAGTGGAGTGATAGACCTCTTTGCAGGTTATGAGGATAGCATAACTATTAGCAAAGGGCTCGAGATGTGGGCTTAGGACTGCGATGTCTGATCTAGTTAGAGAAGTTGATGTTATTGTTAAAACCAAAACATAATGCACCAAGAACAAGGAGAAAGGCATGCGAAAATGTAGGCAGAGTAGGAACTTAACAAAGGCAAGAGATAGTAAAGAACATTGAGATACACAAATAAATAACTTGCCCCAGACAATAGATATTCAAAATGCATCCTGAGTCCCATCCATGGCTTCATTTCGTCTACAGCTGTCGCCAACTGTCAAGACGGCATTCACGCCGTCAACTTTCACTTATGGCAAATGAGAAATATCCGTGCGGGAGCCATTCATCGGTTTATTGAGCTTAGACTCTTCATTCACTATTATTCTTCACCCCCCTTCTCAGGCATTGCCTATCTATCTACCTTGGCTATTCATCCCGCCCTCACATTCACATCACTACGTGGCAGAACAATAACAAAGATGAGTTCTACATCGGCCACTGAATCCAGGGTGATCTATAGCCATGGCGCCGCAGCCAACGTCAAAGAGAAGGCTACCTCGAGAAGCAATTCTGTTTCTCAACTTTCCCATCATCTCGAAAACTTAGCCAAAGGCCGTGTTGAGCAGATATATCCATCTTCAACTGTAAGGCCATCTCAGTCACCTTGACCCTCGACAGCTGTCACTGACCCATACCAAGAAGGATCAGTTCCCTCAAGTCAGATATATCGGCTCAATGGTGGACAAGAAAGGAAAGGGTGCTTCTTAGAGTATGACATGACAGCCCACGTTCACCCTTCAGACCAGACAAGGACTAATAAGAAACGAACAGGAGAAGTCCCGTCCGGCCCCATCTCACCCTCATCCAGCCAGCATGGGGCTGCTGCTCGCCGTCCTTTCCCCGAGGAACAAGGCCAGTCTTCGAGGGCCCAGCCCCTTGATGACGGGATTCTGAACGAATATGCTCAGGAAGCCCTCGACGCTTTCTTTGCCGATGTAGCCGCGACCCACGGTTCATTTGATAGCCCCACTACCGACGAAGAGAAGAGAGCCCATGACGATGACAGCCGTGGCAGCTTCGCCAATCCCATCGATGTTGACGAGCCTGACAAGACCAACCCGAGCCGCAACGACAACCACAACGAGCCAGAGGCTGCAGCGGGTGAGAATGTCCAGAGTCACGACCCGCGAGTTGATCCTCTGTCCATCAGACTCTCGCCCCCCAACCCGATCAAGGCCGCCCGGGCCCCTCGGCCGCCCCCAGCTGCCACCATCCTCGGCGATCCGAGCAAAGAT
>JADDON010000341.1:0-45505 GCA_017140175.1 Fusarium staphyleae
TTTAAATACTCTTATTATAAGAGAGTAAATTAGCCTTTAAATATTAAGGGAATCTTTTAAAATCTTTAAAATTATATTTAAAATACTAATAAAAATCTAAAGTCTGATTCTAATCTTAGGCTAAATATTTTAACTATTAAAATACCTTATATTAGAGATCTTATAGTTATAGCTATTTTATGAATTTAGTTATAGATTTTAGAAATAGTAGAGATTTTGGTGAGAATAATGGGGACCAGCTATTTCTTGTAGCACCTACTAGCGTACTTTGCGCGATCCCACCTCAAATAATATCCGTCGATCAATAAGGTAGGCTAGTCGCTTGGTGTTGAGCCGGACAAGGAACTAATTACTGACATCAATATGGCAGCGCAGATCTAAGACACTAGGGGAACATCGGACCACAAGTGCCAACTGAAGAGTCCATAAACAAGATTTGATTGGAATAACTAAAGACTGGGTAAAATGAAGACAAGTTGCGTTGGTTGGAGCCGTGGAGAGAAAGTTGATGGTCATGGACAAGGTGGGTTACCCTACAGCATGGCGTCAAGGCGACAGGTGTCGACATGGGAGATACCTCCAGTGGTTTAATGTTATTGTACTTTACAGTAACTCAAGCATATCAGTTCCTCTTGGGGTAATCTCAAATGACCCTGCCGTAAATCTCCATGATATGCAGATGCGACGCGTGTTGTAAGACGGATTATCTTGAAGATCCCCCGCCGCGCCCTGGAGGTAGGCAATTGTAGGCGACGTCATCGCTAATAAGCCCCGCCAAAAGAACGCGGGGCCTAAAACTCCAGCCTTGATAGATCTTGCAGTTGTTTGATCAACATACTAGAAACGTCTTCGACAACTCGCCTCATACCAGACACAATCGCGGCAGAGATTACACAGAAAACAGCTGTAGAATAGTATAACTCGCCAACTATGTCTTCGACGACAGACCCAAACCCCTCCGATGCCCGCCCGGCTTTCATCCCCCTCGAGGCCAACCCCCAGCTCATGACGACGCTCATCCATAAGCTCGGCGTGTCCCCGGCTCTCGAAATGCACGATGTGTACTCCCTTACCGACCCCGACCTACTCGCGTTTATCCCCCGTCCTGCGCTAGCTCTGCTGCTGGTGTTCCCCGTCAGCGCCGTCTACGAGAGCCACCGTATGGCCGAGGACAGCTTGGCTGACGACTATCACGGAAAGGGAGACACAGAGCCTGTTGTCTGGTGGCCTCAGACGATCCGTAATTCCTGCGGGCTTATGGGTCTCTTGCACGCCGTGAGCAACGGAAACGCGCGTGGCTTTATCGGTACGGCTCCATCGAACAGGTATTGAAGCTTACATGTTCTAATATCACCCACAGAGGAGGATTCTATTCTCGACAACATCATCAAGAAGAGCATCCCACTTGCACCCGATGGCCGCGCCCGAGTCCTCGAACAAACCCCCGATCTCGCCACCGCGCATAAGGAGGCTGCTACCCAGGGTGACACCCCAGCTCCGGCCGCCGAGGACGACGTCGAGCTGCACTATGTGTGCTTCGTCAAGGGTGACGACGGTGGGCTCTGGGAGCTCGACGGGCGAAGAAAGGGCCCGATCCGACGAGGAGATATTAAGGACGACGAGGATGTGCTGAGCGCCAAGGGATTGAGCCTTGGGGCGCTCAAGTTCTTGGAGCGTGAGGGAGGCGATTTGAGGTTTAGTGCTGTTGCGCTGGCTGGGTCAGTTGATTAGATGGTTGTGGAAATACCCAAGATACCCGAATTAACAGTCGTAACGCGATTCTAAGCACGCTTCTATCAAGTCATATAACTATATGCAATGTCTTTCATCTGGTCCACGTCCAGTTCTGCGACAGCACCCTCTCTGCCTAGGGGTCTTCTGGTGCAGGTTAACCGTTGAAGGATATAGTTAGACTATACGATGCATAAACCCAACCCCATTTGAAGAGAAAGAATGTTACGTTATTAGAACAGTCCCAAATGCTAAAGCTATTCCGTACACGTGTATCAATTCTGACGGGCTAGTTTAGTGGGCGTTCAGCTACTCGGAATAGGTAGTCATGACAAGGTAGATTCATAAAGCCACGCACGTCCTACTGAGATTCAGCTCCCCACCCTTTGGAGGCAGCGACTTTTATATCAACTTGTTCATGATTTTTGTTCTCAACTTGATCAACAGCTTCAAATTACCATGAGTAAGTGTCAAATTAGTTCTTTCCATGAACCTCACTGACCCGTTCAGGAATTGCTCGCTGGCTCTTGAGAAACGGCCCTGAAGATGTCGGCATCGTCATTGGCAACGATGCAGCAGGGAAAACGACATTTCTCTACCGGCTGAAGCTAGGGGAGATTATCACGACAATTCCAACCATCGGATTCAACGTGGAGACGCTCGAGTATCCAGATGGCAGCAAAATCACGCTATGGGACGTTGGAGGTGAGATATTGCCATTGAAGTCCTGACTTCTCTCCTAACAGGCTCTTGGGTAGGATGCGACATGATCAGGCCGCTTGTTAGGCATTACATGGCGAAAGACCGATTCATCATATTTATTCAAGACTGCAATGACCGAGACCCTGACAGGATGGACTTTTCCATGGAGTACCTTCGTGCGGGCTTGAACTGGATGTCCGAGTTTGGCTGCCAGCACATGTTCATCTTGTTTAACAAGCAAGATCTTCTCCCGCCAGCCGAGAGAGATACTATCACCAAAGAGCTGAGAGCCCGCTGCGAGCTAGAGATTGCACAGCATCCGGACAAGCACTCTGTCAAGATCTTGGACTACCCCGGCTTGTGCGCGACTTCTGGAGAGCAGCTGGAACCTGCGATGGCCGAGATCAGACAGACTCTGCAGCAGACAATGAAAAAGAAGCAGCCGGATACGAAAGCTCAGATTACCAAGTTGGAGAAAGGTCCAAGCGAGGAAGAACTCTCTCAGCGTGTCAAGAAGGCCACTGCGGGTAGTATCGATGCATCTAGCTTTTGGGAGTCATTCATGGATGGGAGTCTTCCTTCGTGGGATCACTACACCCATCTAAGAGCTGGTTTCTTTGTCATGCACGACTGCTTCGCAAAAGGATCTGGTCTCCTCGAGTGCGCGGATGAGTTTATGGCTCATCTTAATCGTCTAAGACAAGGCAACCCAGAGAGGTTTCGTAACACTGCACACAAGTGAGTCCCTTTCCTAGAGTGATATATGATCGTGGCTACTAATCACCTCTAGAACTATGACCATATTCTGGCTTCATCAGATCCAGATTGCTTCCGTCAACTACCAAACCAGCAAGAAATTAGACAAGTTCCCGCGGCGGGAAGAATACGCAGAGATAATGTCCTCGGCACCATGGCTTATGAATTCTGGTCTCTGGAGATCCTACTACACCAAGGATCTGTTATTCACACCAGAAGCTCGCGAGAACTGGCATCTTCCCGACTTACAGCCTCTACCAACCATCACTCAAGGAAGAATGCAGGATGAGCAGGCACATCCAAAGCGGCCATCTAGTGACCCTGATAGACTCCCTCGATTCGCCTTCTCGGTCGTCCAAAAGACGATGACCTCAAAGCTACGCCGGGGAGGCGTGGTGAAGCAGGCGCTCGAAGCGCTGCATTCCTCTACGATCCGCTCCAGGGCGTCTGATCCTTCTATCCCTCCATACTCGGAAACTCAGGCGTATTTCTGGATCCAGATCATACATGCCTACCTCCGGACCTTGGAGACCAAGTCCCTACAGACTGTCCGCTACGAAGGGTCAGTTGCAGTACTTACATTTGAAGCGTTTGTATCCCTCTTTGACTTGACTGGCGCCGAATGGCGAGACTACTACTCAAAATCCTTGTGGGAAAATATACGAGCCCGCATGAGCTTCGTCAACCCAGATAAGAAGGCTCTCCCGAATATATTCAGCATGCCCTCGCAGGCAAAGGTGGAACTCGCTCGTTCGCAGATGGTCAATGCTGTCAGCCGTCGCTTCACAGCGCCTCCGGGTCTACCCTCTCGCGAAGAACTGGAGTTTACTGCTGCGGTTCTCATTGACGAGGCGAGACTCATCCCAGAGGAGGAAGTTAATGTCGAAAGCCACGCGAGCCTCTTGCAGTATCTCCACCGCCGACTCGCGCGTGCGGAAAAGATAACGGCTTCATTGGCAGCAGCAACGGCGAGGGATCTTTCTGTGCGACTGGGGTTGACCCAGAGCATGTTTTGGGTACAGCAGGTCCATATTTGTCTGGCGGGTGGGAACAATGCGGCGACATTTGAGGGATTCGTGGCCATGAACCCGCACTTGGCTTATGAGGACCTGCCTTTGATCTACTATTCACCTCAGCTATGGCAGAGCGCTGAGGCGAAGGATGTCATGATTCTGCCGCCTGATAGATATGCACTTTCGAGTATCGTGTCTGCAAGAGGATAATGGGAGGCAGACGCTGGTGTTTCTTAAAGGTGCAGTTCCCACGCTTGCATGTGTTTAGTTAAAGCGTAGTTAGCCAACGTGATGACTGCTGACCGATAAGGATACTGGTTGGTATTTCATACCGTAATGAAGCACTTGTTCCATAAGTCATACGGTTTATGTAGCAATCTCATCCAACTACAGGACTCATCAACGGTGTCCTGGTTGAGAACAAGGTTTAGTTCCCAGGAACGGAGCGGCCGGACGGTGCGGGGCCGTCTCGACCGCTGCCCCAGCTCCGGCCCGGAATGTGGCTGGAAGTGTTAGTCACATAGTTATATTTTACAACTCAGAGGATGTCAAATGATAAACAGAAAGTCAGAAAATCATGACCTGATTCTGGCATGATGGCGAAAACTGGACCTCAATGTTACATCCGACACAGCTTCAGGTTGGCATCATCATGATATCATTGCACAACGTCCAGCTTTATTAATATGCCATCTGTGCAGTGTAGAAGAGGTTAGAAACAAAGAACCGCCAACGAATCCGCTGTTGTTCATTCCATAAGTCTACTGGTCATGTCGCGTGCCTCTCTTCTCAGAGCTGCTCAGCCAGCATGGCGAGCTTCCGCCAACATTCCCAGGGCCTTCTCCCGGCCTCTATCGACCTCCCTTACGCGTCAAGCCCATCCTCCGATTCTATTAGAAGATAAGGAGAAAGGGTTTGGCTTCATTCGTCACAACAGCCGGCCGCCGAAGCCCAGATCGGTCGGTGTTACGGAGATTCGGGGACCGTATTATTCAGTCATGGGCAAACGGTACTTGCAAGATGTTCTTGAGACGTGAGTAATAGTTGGGATTACATATTATCGAGGGCTTGTGAGGCTAATGTGACTGTCAGTATGGGCCATCATGTAGATGGGCTCAAATTTGCTGGCGGCTCCTTTAGCTTGTTTCCGGAGGACAAGCTAAAAGAGCTGATTGATCTTGCCCATCAGCACGATGTCTATGTATCCACGGTAAGGCTCTTGTACCATGGTTCGAGTAAACGACTAACTCTGCGGTGTTAGGGAGGCTGGATGGAGCATGTTCTACTACAGTCTGATCCCACCTCGGCTGTGGACCAGTACCTGAAGAAGTGCAAGCAGCTTGGGTTTGATGTGATAGAGATATCATCCGGGTTCCTATCAATTCCCCAAGACGACTGGGTTCGGATTGTCGACAAAGTCCACGCAGAAGGCCTCATCGCCAAGCCCGAGTGCGGTATCCAGTTCGGCGCTGGCGGTGATACCGAGGCATCTGAGCTGTCATCGCTGGGAACATCCGACCCCTCCAAGATCATCCACATGGGCAAGCGCTTCATCGACGCTGGCGTCGAGCGCATCATGATTGAGAGCGAGGGTATTACAGAGAACGTCAAGAGCTGGCGGACAGATGTGATCCAGCAGATTCTACGGGAGCTGCCACCGGCGAAAGTCATGTTTGAGGCGGCAGATCCCAAGGTGTTTAACTGGTACGTTCGAGAGTTTGGCACCGACGTCAATCTGTTTGTGGACCATTCGCAGATTGTGCAGCTTTCGTGTTTGAGAGAGGGTATCTGGGGACAGTCGGATACGTTTGGCTCGGTCGTCAACTATAGACCGTGAGAGAATGAGACGTGTTAGTCGGGACGACGCAGATAGACACTGTAGATGCAATTGAGGTGACCAACAAACCTGGAAAACATGACCGAGTAATTAACTTAAGTTACTACTGATCTTATTTGGCCAAGACCAAAACGTCTTGAATCGAACAACATTAACAAGATCGAGCTTCTAACCAACGTTAGAACGTCTACAGGAAATCCTTAGATGTCGCTCGAGTTAATTGGTCGGCAGTAAGTGGATGGTAGTGAGGGGTGATGCATCATGATGCGATGAGGCTGATAATGACCAGTCTAAGTGACTCTGACATCATAACAACGCTCATACATCCGAGAGCTTGCCCTAATTCTTTTATAAAGCTCTTTCTCTGTTCCTGAGATACACGTCCTCCGCTATTTAATGTGCAAATTGTCGACTCATCAACCAAGCTCGCCTCTTACGACTCCAGAATCCTTCCATCCCCAGAGCTTCTTCTCACGTCATCGCCAAAATGTCTTCCAAAGGTGGTGAATTCCAGCCTGTCAAGGACAAGCAGGCCCAGAGCCTCCCTGGGTATGTCTATGCACCCGACTCCACACGTCTCCATCATACGCCTGACCAACCTTTTTTATGTAACAGCTCGGAGCAAGATATGGCGCCCAAAAGTGAGAGCACCAAGTTAGAAGGCAAGGACCAGCTCCACGAGTACCGAGCTGCCAACAAACTCGAGGGTGCCAAGGCTTTTATCACTGGCGGAGAGTAAGTCTCCAGTCTGCCGAGCGCGTATCTCGTCTAATCTATCGCAGCTCTGGAATTGGCCGCTCAGTCGCTGTTCTCTTTGCGCGTGAGGGTGCAGATGTCTCCATCGTCTATCTCCCCGAGGAGCAGGAAGATGCCGATGAGACCAAGCAAATGGTCGAGAAGGAGGGACGAAAGTGTCTCCTCATCCCAGGGAACCTCATGGACAATGACACTTGCAAAAACGCCATCCAGAAACACGTCGATGAATTTGGCAAGATTGATGTGCTTGTGAACAACGCCGCGAAGCAGATCATGTGTGAAGACTTCAAGGAGATCGACTTGGACAACGTTGAGAGCACTTTCCGCAGCAACATCTTGCAGATCTTTGCCATTACCAAGTACGCCCTCCATCACATGGAGAAAGGTGGCTCGTGAGTTGCGACTTCTTCTTCGTGGACTCGTTGACCTGGCTAATGTATTCAGTATCATCAACTCGACATCGGTGACGGGCTTCAGGGGCACGACCTCGATGGTTGACTATGCCTCGACCAAAGGCGCCATCACGTCTTTCACACAGTCACTCGCCAAGCAACTGGTATCCAAGGGGATCAGGGTCAACGCTGTCGCGCCTGGGCCGGTGCATACTCCTCTGCAGCCTGCTTCAAGGCCGGCTGAGCAGATGGAAGGTTTCGGGCAGAAGTCGCAGTTGAATCGTGTAGGACAGCCGAGCGAGATTGCACCGAGCTATGTGTTCCTCGCTTCCAAGGATGCCACACTTTACTACGGGCAGGTTCTTCATCCTTATCCTCTCGGTGACTAAGGTGAGCGAGCTACAAGACCAGCTGATATTCAGCTAAAGTAGACAAGTCTTAGCATGAGAATTACAAAACCTGGGCTAAACTAATGATAACAATCATCTCAGTTTTTATAAAGTGTTTAACCTAGAGCCTAACTTACTAAAGCTATCCTAAATACAGCAGTCTTTTCATCACTATCCCAGCCCGCCGTGTCACTGACTGACTTCCTTGCCAAGAGAGCAGCTGTTGGAAGATTCATGCCTTAGGCACCTACTTCCCTTAGCTCCACCCTTCCCGTCGGACCCCAACGTAACCTAGCGCCTAGCACAACATGCTTCCTACACCACCACATTGCGACCCCTAACTTAACGTAACAGCAGCTCCTTCCCCTGGGCAGGTATGTCAGAGCTACCATCACGTGACCAGCCTACGTAACAGCTGAGCCGATGTTCAACCGATTATCTATCCATCTAACACAGGAGTTATCAGGGCTTGATGAACCTCGATCTGAGGTCATTTTCGCAAAGATAATGTGTCAGCGAATAGAGCAACAGCGTCAGTTCCCGCATGCTGGCTCCATCGAATATATGGAAAGGCTCGTATTCACGCATGTACAAGAAGCCTTCTGTGCCCTGTCCCACACTTTCTGTGGTCATTTGTTTAGGAGCTGGTGGCTCCTGCTGCGTCGACGAGGCTTTCTGTGGAGTGACTAGGGGGCGCTGTTGCTGTTGCTGTCGCTGCTGAGACAAAGCCGTCGGGGCCGGGGGCCGAGTTGGCTCAGTTGAGGGCCCCGAAGCCTTTGTTCCAGGCTTTAGGGATTTGAAGAAACTGGATGATTTCGATTCCTTGGGGCCCCTGTGCTCAAGAGGCCTGTGCTCAAGAGGCCTGCCACGCTCTTCCGGGGATGAAGAAAGGGAGGGGGGAGAGTAGTTCTTGCGCCGTGGTGGCGCTTGGCTGCTCGAGCCCTGAGCCCGCAAAGATGGCGAGTCATCACGTGCTGGTGCGGCCCTGGAGACTGTTGACCAGTTGGTGTTTTTGCCCGTGATGTATTGAATGTAGGCTTCGTCGAACTCGGCAACGGTGATGAATATCTCATCAAAGTCTTGCGAGATTAGAAGTCGGCTAAATAGCAGGACATATTAGTACGATGGCATAGTCAAGAGGGTTAACAGCAATGCATAGCAGGCTGCTGATTTATAAAGGACATACCGATAAGTGCTTCCTGTCGAAGAGCTTGGGAGTATGCCTTTTTTGGCCTCGGTCGAAATCCATGCCGCCATCTCGGCGCCTTCCTGGACACGCACCGCTATCCCATTGGCTGCGGGCTTGTTACGGCGATATGGCTTCACTTCAACGATAACCAATGTATCTCCCTTATCCGGATGCTGGCCTTGTGGTCGTACCTGTAAGCAGCCGTCCGTTTTCGCGGTGAGGATCCGATTTCTGTCCGATGAGCCGTTGGATACAGGCTGAGTGATGGAAAACTGCTTGTGGAGAATTGACCAGCCATATGGTGCAAATCGTCCATCTTTCTGTAGGGGCATACAGACACCTTGAAGAAGGAGGATCAGAGACATATTGATAAGTGCCTCATCTGGGCGGTGCTTGTTGATCAACCTGGATTCAAAACTTATGTCTGAAAAGTTTGGCGATCCCATCCTCGCCCCTACATCGGAATGGGGAGATCCGGAGGATGCACCTCGCCTCTCGCCTGACGACAGTGAATGCGGAGAGCGTGACTGAGAACTAGACTGTTTCGATGAAGAGTCTCGGGAACTTTGGCTGTCATCATTGTAGACCCTGTTCGGCTGGGCCCTCGTACGTCGTTCATTTGCATTGTCTCGGGGAGAAGGAGGCTCGACTAGAACTCGAAAGGGATCCGCATCGTCGTAGACACTCCTGGGAGTGAGATTCGTAATAGAAGGAGTTCGTGACGTGATATCGTTGGCACTTTGTTTCCACGCAGCCAACTGATACCAATCCCAAGGTTCCTTAACGTTCTTAGTCAGCGCTTCCATCCACATCTCCTGTGAAAGCAGGTTCAGGGCGATTGCTCGCTTTTGGGGGCCTGTAGTGGGTCCGAAGAAGTTCTCGTGTGTTGGTCGGCGAGTTGATGGGGGTGGCCAGATGATCTTGAGAAGCAAACAGTCCTCGTATTTGAGCGTGGAAGCCGAGCCAAGAGCATTTCTTCCGACGCTAGAGATACCGACGGTTGTGAGGTCGTAATGCTTCGAAGCCTGCTTACGCCACGCTGCTGTGTTCCTGGGCAACACGATTTCTGAATCCATGGCTACCAGAGCTTGAAAGAAATGAGAAAGAATTGTAACTTCGAAGTAGAATGAGTAGTTTGATGAAGGTGACGATGATGATGAAGATAGAAAGTTTGTTGATAGAGGTGGTAATGGACCAGATGGACGCGATTTGCCATGTCTTTATAGGAGGAGGGTTGAAGGGTCGAAGGGCTTCGGACGATAATGGAACTACGGCAAGTACCTTACCGTAGCAATAGAATTGCCGCGCGGCAGGGAAGACTTCCCAGTTAAGCCCGTAACGACCACCATATCTGCTCGATTGCTACTTGGGCTGTTTGAGTAGGCGCCGGAAGATAATACGGCGTAGCAAATGCATGCATCTGTAACAGGTGGGCCAGATGGGCGTCACCAGGTCCAATAGACCCAGAGAGTCCGCATAATTAAGCGCTTAAGAGCCCAAAGGATTCGAGCTTCTTGGGCATGTCGTGACCCCGAGAGACGCGACTGGCCAATACCATCAAGGGTTAACAAAAATAAACCTTACGCGCTTACTTCCTATCCATCTTGAATGTTACTCTGACCAGATATTTCACTCGAAGCGAAAGAGCCAAGATAGTTAATCCACATGTCCAGGTCGGGGCCACCCCCACAGTGGACCCAACTCTTCTGGGTCAAGAGAATCACTGGCCTTAATACGGAAGATGCTGTAGTGATTTCCCAAGTGAATGGCTGAGACTGGGCGGCAATCCCCAGCCACGATTGAATATGGTAGTAGTCAACCAACCGAGGCGACGAGCATTCTGGTGAATCTGTCGTTATGTAATGATGTGATACCTACATCTCAATGCCAGCCAACAAACACTAGGCTACTAATGCCACGCAATAGGAGATCGGAGATGTCCCTCCCAAGAACCAACTGCTACCACATATCGCCTTGGACTCATCACAGTGCATTACCGAACTTGAATTGACGGGCTCAAAGGGTCTTGAGGACGCGTTGCCTCTATCGGACAAGAAGTATCGTCGTCATCAAGTGCCTCATCCGGCCGAATAGGGCTGCGGGTATCGCCCACCGGTCTGCTATTGAGCCATCGGACAACGAGTTGTACCTCGGATGTAACAACCGGAGTGTGGAGGTTGATCAGGCGGGATGGGCGGATCACAACTCGTCCATTTTGGTAGTATGCTTGAAGAATACGCGCCGAATATCGCCCATGGAAGCTGATAACAAGGACCTAAATTCGGGTGAGTGTTCAGAACAGTGAGACTCGGCTGATGGGAAGAACATACAGGACAGACCTGGTGATCAAGATACATGTGTGGCCAACGTCTCTGTATCTTCAGAAGGGTTACTGCCTGAAGCAGCTCGCTTCGAAGCAGGCTGTGGTCATGCGCACGAGACATATCGTATATGGTGGCCACTGCATGCGGCACATTTGGGTCATAACTCTTATTGTATGGGGCACACTGCCATTGGAATTTTCTACCGCTGGTGTAGATGTGCCAACGAGGGCGTCCATCCTCGGGAGAAGGCCAGACCCGGCAGCAGACTGGCATTTTCCCAGCAGTTATGAACCTGTCCAAGAAGCATGCGCGTTAGCAGCAAGCCAGACAAAAATACCCAGGTCCTTTATCTTACGTATGGGGCTGCCATTGACATTCCGAGGTTTCCTGGGCAGCTATCTCGCAGAACCCGCCTTGGTGTTGGGCATCACGTTCGGCGCGCTCGGCCGCCAATCGGTACTCGTTCTCGCTTCCTGCTCCGTGCTGCAAACGGTGATGCTCGATCGGTCGCAACGTTGGCCACTGCAGGCCGCACAGGTTGCCAGGTTTCTGTAACTTTTCTAGACAATGTTCCATGACCTCGACCGGGCCAGGAAGAAAGTAGCGGGGGTCGAGGTCGATGGGATCATCCTGGTCGATGTCGAACGGCGAGCCTCGAACGATCAAGACTTTTTCGAGCTGTTCGTCGCTAAACTCAATCCTCCTGTTTCGTATCTCTAACTTTCTTTGGATACGGCTGAGCTGGATATACTCCTCCTGACGCATTCTCTTGTCGGGGTTTTTGGAGAAGCGGAACCTCGACTTCCGAGTCATGATGTATGACAGTCAGGCGGTCACGCCAACCGATGGTGGATAATCTTTCGGATGTTTATCAGTCCAAGGGAAGAAGAGGGATCGCGCGCGTCGGGTTGAGGTGTACGGTTTTGTGCTTGTGGTGTTGTGTTGTCGGTGTGATATGCTGTTGTTTGTTTGTTTATGATTACGAAAGGTTGCGAGGTACTCCGTACATAGAAGTGGTTGGCACCTGCAGGGTGTTTGCAGTGACGCGTGACTTTGGCGGGGGCACTTTACGCGCTGTTGGACGACTCCACATATATTTATGACATCACCTACAAGTTCATACCTGCTACTTTCTGGAGATTGCCCAGCGGTTGATTTCGAATCTCGCTCTGGTACCAGCAGAGAAGTTTATCGCAAGTTGAAGAAAGTCTCTAGACTATCATTCTCGTCAATATACTCATTCTTGACTTGGCTGGTGATGGTTTCAAGGGGAAGTGTTTCCCTTTCTACCTGGGCGCCTTGCCGTGATTAGTCCAGTCAATACTGCACTATAGATATGAACTTTAACTGCAGTCTATATTCTTTGCAGGCCTACTACCTTACGCCTCATATTCTCACAGAGGTCCAGAATTCATTTCGAGTGAAAGGTACAGCTCTGAGTGGGTATAGCCATGGCTAGGCACTGACTTGCACGGGACATAAAAAACCACCCTTAGTTGTCGCGTGTACATATGATACCTTAGTCTCCTTGAATGCACTACAAAGGCAGTTTGAAGGATGGTGAAAGGACAAAGCATGTGTATTTGAATCCAGAGAAGGATTGAGAGGATGCCAGGATGGCAACGACAATGTAGTTGTTATTGAATTTCAAGAAAACTCCGGTGGAATTATTTAAATGGCAGATAGTTGAGATCTTCAAGTTGGAATTTGCCGACACCTGGGTTTAGAAAATCGAGTTTAAGTACGGATAGGCGTATAAGCATTAAGCCTTGGTGCTTGGGGTGTGGAAAAAAAAAATCACCTACACTTTCCTGCTGTGGAGGCACTATGCTTGTGAGGGCAACGAGCATTCTATAGTCTCGAAGTGATAAACCTTGAGGGGTATATATTATTCAACTGTACAATCATTCCTCACTCTCTTCTCGCATCCTCAACGGTCTGGGGCTGTTGGTCAGCGTGCCGACCCAGTACACATGATTTCCCTCTCTGCCTTCTCGCGTGTCGATACTCTCGTAGCCACCCTCGACAGACGCTGGTGTCTGTGCCAGGACCTTGGCGAAGAAGCTCTGCGCTACCACATTTTCCTTTTCCCATTGGAAGGCTACGCCCTCGATCGCCTCGTCACCGGGCTCCTTGCCGGGCACGACGCCGGGGAGTAGTTGGCGTCTTCTCCGTTCCCGCGGCAAGTCCCACCACACATCCATCACGGCCTTGACAAACTCTGTGCCGTAACCCTGTCGCCAATGCTCGGGCTTGATGAAGAACTCTGCCTCTGGCCACCCGGACGTCGACGTGTCCATGTAGCAATCCGGGATGCCGCCCTCGCCTATCAGTTCGCCCGTGGACCGTAGGAATGCGCCAAAGTACCAATGGCCCTGATCGTCTTCCATCAAGGCTTCGATATGTTGTCTTGTCTCCTCCTTGTCCTTGTCTGGTCGACCGCGGGTTTTGGAGTGCAGCTGAAGTTCCGGCCGCCGGCGCAGCTCGTAGAAGCCGTCCAGGTCGTCGGGCGCTATCGACCGGATCACAAGACGCTCTGTTGTGATGTGTGGTCGCTCTGATATGCTGGGGAACGGGCGTTCGGGGCAGGTTACCGAATAGCTGAACCATGGTACCATGCCCATATTCTGCATCTCATCGAGGTGCATGTGAACTTTGTGAACGGCGGGCATAGCGTCCTGCAGTCGAGACATGGTCTCCATTTTTTGTGACACGGTCGGCGGTAAGACTTGGGGAAGATTGAGGTAATTTGTTTCAAGTCCGTGTGGCGCAGATATGGAAAGTCGGGTGAGAACTACTACCCGTCACTCAGGATCGTACCAACGCAGCACATTAATATAAGAACTAGTCAACAATGTTTTGTAGCTAGCAAGAAAAGAGCGGTGAAGAGCTCTCGTTCTCCGGTAGGAAAACAGGACCAGAAATTGCTAGATAACATGACATCAAGGGAAGGGGAAGGCGTCCGGATGGAACGTCGCTTAAACAGCTCTGTAACCAGGGTCCAGAAAGCGGGCCGACCCATGTGGGTTTCAGGCCTCTTGAATCAGAATAGTTATGGCCTCTCGCTTTAATTGCGCGTTTCCCCTCTTTGATGTAGCATTTTGGCCGATGAAACAGTCTGTTGGTTTGCGTGATGTCTTGATCATTCGTCAACTAAGTTACAAGCAGCATGGCCATCGCGGTTTCTCTCATCTCGAGCCATGAGTAAACAGTCTGAAGGACCACAAAACTCTCGGGATAACTCTATACAGTAGTACACTAGCTCAAGGTTGGAAGATTCCATCCAAGGTTGACCGTAAGCACTGAACATGAGCCCTGGCTAACCCTACGGCGTACGACTCAAGAGGTTCTGCCTCGGTCTCGGGAGTTGCAGCTATGCTACTGTAGGTGCTGAAAGCCGTTTAGGGGACCACTCGCATCCCTGTCAAGCCGGCCAGCTGGCTGGGTGTATCCACCGCGTAACGTAACTCACCCCCCTGATCAATAACTAACTAGTCTACTAGTGCATGTATCTGCCGTGGTTGAAATGTGGCCAAGGGCTAGTGAGTTGACTTGAATCAAGCCAACCGGACCAATTACGGAATAACCCGCTGGTGAGTCGCTATGCTACCGTTACCTTTTGTCGACGACGATAAACAACGCGCTTCCATAGTGTCGCTACACTGCCACTCACTCATACGACCCTAAGAAACAGCCCCCGCCTCAATACATTGCCGACACGTCGTTGCTGTGTATTCATTCCTCAACAGAGGATTCAGTTGATAAGTCAAATGTCTCTAGATTTGCAACCGACATAGTGATTAGCAGACTAGACCATATTGGTACGATTATCCAAAGCATTGGCGACAAGGAACCCGCCATTCCCTTTTTTTGCCCATTTCCACTCTGGGTATGAAGAGAGGTTCGTCCCCATAGCGTCTAGATTCCCCGGATCTCAACAATAGCCAAGAATCCTCTAAGCCTCTATACATAGACTAATGTCAGTATGTATACGCATACGGGGAAGTCCCAAGACAAAAAACAACTTAGTATACAGGTTTGACAGCTATAGTGGAGGCAGGAATAAGCAGTACTAGCATGGGACAACCCGCCTCCATTCCCGATGCGGAATAGATGTAATTTCTGTGTCCTCAACCACTAATAACTAGGCCTGATATGCACCAGCACGAACGGGCTGGAATCAGGCTCATGACTTAGCCATTCCTCTACAGAGTACTCCGTACTATACGGAGTACCAATAATAGAATGTAACTTTGCTTTACCCCTGACTCCTGATTCAACACCAGCTGTTTCAGAATGTATTTTCAGTAAGCTAAAGAAGTATCAGTATACGGATACGTAGTAGTCATATATGCGGTAGCTAAACCCAACCGCCGACTGAGGCTGATAGTTGCTGATGCAAACGTTAAGCATCGTTCGGGTGACCACGTGATCATTTGGATTAATGGAGCCCCTCTGGACGGCTCTACGGCCTAGCCAATTAGCTTCTTCTCACACGACTTTTACATTTCGCATCAGTTGCACGCGCTTATTGAACTACGAAGCCATCTAACCTCCGCGTCAAGCAGCAGATGTTAGGAAATTTATACCCGATAAGTTAGTAATAGATACCGATGAGCGACGGTTAAAGCCCTGCTTACTGATTATCTACGGGTGTCTCTGAAGTCGTCAATCTGGCCAAGCCTGATAAGTCTGAATTAAACAGTCTAGTCAAACCCGAACGTAACGCCCTGGTCCAAATTGCGACCTTTTCAAAAGCTCAGTACGGAGTACGATGCAGCGATAACATCTGCTATTCCGTGAAGCTTGGAGACGGTAAGCGATGGTTTTGTCAATCTCTATGGCTCCGTCAAAAAGCGATAGATCAGATTAAAGACATATTTGGTGAAGAATAGTGAGGCTGGTTGAGCTAAGATTGACCAGGAGTGGCACAAGTGTGGGCACCTGAATTTGAAACGCGTAATGAGGGTCCTTAGAAGCAGGGTAGATGCCGGAGAGTAAGAGATTGTTCATATCACAGCCCGTATTGAAAGACCAACCAATAGCATTAGCAAGGCTGGGCGCTACACCTAGATTCCAGTTGATTGTGTGATTGGGGATGAGCTATCTATCGAATATGCTTGAGGGAATATCTACGCAAGATGACAAAATTGATTTCGATTTTTGTGGTCGACTCTCTTCCTACGACCGGCTACGCTCAGTTTCCGACTGACAGATGACTTAACTACGCTAGGTTCAGCGACTTGTGCTGGTTCATACTTCTGCAAGATGCGGCGGATATTCTGTAAGATCGGAAGGACTCGAATCCTCTATCTCGACCCCTTATTACTCTTCTAACCACCGACGAATCATCACGGACATCTTAGCTGATCTAGAAGTCGATATCGGCGGTCAACCTAGCTACAACCCAGCTCTTTGATCCTAGCGTGTACGCTCGGTCTCTAACTGCACAAGTAACTTAATATTGAATGATTCGGTTTGTATCATTAGAGCCTTTAGCGCTTACCGGTATCACTTAGAGGGATAAGCAAAGGATTCAACCTGTAACATCAGAATTCGCAGCTAGGACATGATCGTTATAATTATGGACCACCAGCCCTACGCACGAACTTAATTGATATATATATCTACCTCCCTTTCATAGCTACATGTAACCACCCAAGCCTGCAAGTTCACATTCCTTGAGTTAGCAGGCCCGATCATTCTATAATTGCCAACTTTTACATACATCATGAAGTTCTCTGCTATCACAACTCTAAGCTTCTTTGCCCTTGTTCAAGCTTGGGACGGTATGGTCTTGACTCTTATACTCATGCTCTCAGATCAAGGACGCTAAGGTTGTTTTCAAGTCAATGTCCACGATAAATCGTGCGCGATATCCGAGATCAACGACGGCACGTACCGCACCCTCAGCGGAAGCAGCACTGATTGCTTCACCTTCGACCACGCCATGCCAGGCGTGGGCTGTGTCCAATCGCCGGGTTCCTCGTCTGATGTCGAAGAAGGCTGTGTCTCAAGCCCTTTTCTGCCTCTCTCGGCCTACGTACTTGATCCTACGACTATGAGCTGTTCGTTCTACACGGAGGAAAACTGCCAGGGCAACTCTGGGTCAGGAATTCCTTGTTCCGACGGCGACCAGCTTGGATCAGACGTCATTCGATCTTTCCAGTGTTCTGTAAGCTCTTCAAAAACTGCCTCCTAATAACATTGCTCTAACCGCGCCAGTAAACTTTTGGAATCTTTAGTTTTTATAAAACAAATGTGAGAAACGAAGATTCTCTGGTCTGAAACATTGATGTATCATGCGGGGAAAAAAAGGGCACATAAACCGATCATCTTGAGTATGACGAGATGTATCAAAAGTGAACTATTGCGGATCTGTATCAATGGCCTAAGTGACACTTACTGTTTGGCCCGGAGATCATGACGGGAATGCATTAGATGATAACGAAGTTCTTTACTTTCATGGCTTTCAAAAGTAAATCATATTTCCATATGATGATCTCGACAATACCAGTGTTCTTAAGAAGTAACCGCAAATGACCAATCTCGGGTGTTCAATAGCCGAGGCCGATGCTCAAGACCGAAGGTACTCGCATACGGCTTCCCCCCATTTTGATGCACCCTTATAAGACCACATGTCGGGCACATTCCCTTGCCGGATGCCCTCGACAGCAGTAGCAAGCTCGTGGCCCCGGCCTTGCTTCTTGACGTCAGTGATGTTGTACATGTATGTCTTGAGACTGAAGAGGATTGCTTGTGTTTTGGGAAGACGACTCAGGGTTTGTAGCTCAGTACGCAAATATGTCTGAGGATAGATTGTTAGTATATGTAGACCTCTATTGAAACTAACCCACATGTTTCATGTCAACACGCGTACCAGAAGAAGCTTCGTAGATCTTCAGGTCCTGGTTGACCTCGCAATCGAACAGCTCCGGGTGACTTTGTACCGACCACTGCAGAATCATTCAAATTAACCTCTAATATTTGGTTTTGGCTGATAATGAATTATTCTTGACTTACGTTTGTTCTTTTTACAGGTTTACCAACCGACAGCTTCGAAAAGAAGCGTTCCATACTTGGGCCAATCTTTTCGTATCCTGGTACAGGCTGGTGAATCCCGTTCAACGTCTGACCAAGCTTCACTGAGGGATCGAAGCCCGACGGGAAACAGCAGACGTAAGCCACCAGTCGATGGCCTTCGGGCGTGGATACGAGTAGGAAAAGCTCTTCTTCTACAGTCTCACCAAGATGAAGCAAAGCAGTCTTCGCATTCATAGGCGGTCGTGTTGGGAATGATTTCTTGGTGACAAGATTGTTGAACACTAAGCCATCTTCGGAGAGTCGAAACATTGTTGGAAATCGGACAGGAAGATATTGTGTCAACAGATAGCTGTACAGCTCGTGCACGGCCTGTTCACCTTCTGGTAGACATCCATGTATGGTGTCTTTGTAGTTGTTGATAATTCCTTGGCGACGGTTGATACGAGCTTCGTAGTCATGGTCTATGCTTACGAGCTCAGAAGGCGTATCTGTTTTTATGCCTTCTCAACAGTTATTGAGGCTCTCAACTAGGAAACTGGTGTATCTGATCTTACCCATAGAAATGTTGTACTTTGGCTTGAAACCCCTGAACGATGGGGGCGTTGTTTCCTGCCAGTTGAACTTGTCGAGGGGGGCGATACCACTTGGCTTTTCGTGGGAAGATGTGGAGGTCTTCTCTGATAATTCCAGTTTTCTACGGGTGCTCAAGCCCGAGAACTGCAAGAGTTAAAGCGTCTGTGAGTTATCAAATGGTATAGGAAGATCTGGGAGAGACCTTACCTTGATGTATATCAGATAGACGGCGAGGAGGATGCTCGCCACAAAGATGGGGGTTTTCATGATGACGAGGTCCAAAAGAGTAACGGAATATCTGTTCTTGACAAGGTCGAAAACTCACGGGAAATTTCATTCATAAGAGCGAGGAATTATCATGTATTTGATATGACATGGAATAGTGGTAAACAACCCCGCTCTCTGATAATTCTTTAACCGATGACCTCTCTTGTTAGCCGGACCTACTCTTTAGGGTCTAGTTCGACCTGCCAATGAGAGAAGGGTCCAATCTACCTACATACAACGAACGTTGCATCGTGGTACTATGTATAACTAATTAAGTTATGGGATGATTTAGAGAGTTAATATCACGAGTGATATCTAATCATCGTTGAGGTAGGTTGGGCAGTAAAGTTGTCAAACGACTGTCCACGGTTGCTCACAGTTTTTGTCTGACTCCAAGGGCGTCGTCCTATCTTAGGATGAGATACATTGTTGCGTAACTATCAAGTTGGCCATCTAACTAAGCCTGAAGTGTCGCTATATGAGTTGGGCATACTTCACAGCTTCATCCTTCTCAAGCAAATGACACATTTGACCAGAATATAATACGTACAACCTCGAATAAAAAAACCATCTTTCCTATTTTTTTTTCCTTCAAAATCTTTGATGACTTCCTATTCTCCGTGCAGCTGATGTTAACATGACTGCACCTCGCCTAGCTAGGACCGATGTGGGAGGTGGAGAGACTGGACTGAACGGCTGGTAGTCAAGTAATATGGCAAACGACCAAGTCCAGGCTGTGCTACGCAAGAAGTGGACAATGGCTAGAATTTCCCATGGTAAAGACTGGGTGCATTCCTTGGTTTGTTATCCACGGCATTGTATCGTATGAGTATTTGTCTCATACGACTCACGATGGCCAATGAAAGAATTTTCAAGTTTTCGAGCCAATACTAACGACTAGGGTACACAACATGGTGAGATTGGACAGTTTGCCTAGGGAAATCTAACAGATAGTAGCAGAGCTGTCCTCGTCGACTATCTCCTACGAACAATTCTATTCCCTGCTAGGGCTGATGTGAAAAGCCGCCGTTGTGCTAGTCAGGTTACTTACTGGATTAAGACCTAGGCGAACTCGCTACGGACGCTGGTAAAGGACCTCTTGTGCAAGATAGATACTTCATCATTCTACGGATAGCATAAAAATGTATGCTGTACCAGATTGTCGAGACGCCGGCCTTGATATCCATGCCGAACCGTGTCTTGAACTTTACAGACTTGACTAGACTCTTTTCCAACAACAGCCTCGACTTCCGTCTCTCGTTCATTCCATAGCGTAGCATTCAATGCCTGTTGCTTAATCCAATATGCACAGATATCATCATTCCAATGCTCAAAATCGAACTCTTCGGCCACGCGAACCGCTACAGACCGAATCTTGATGCGACTCCCTGGGTCAGATCTTTCCCAAGCAGCGGCCCGTAAATCAAGGTTGTCAACTTGAAAAAGATCCTCAACTACTGTTATGGTGATCTCTTCCTTTCGGTGCGGATTCAAGGGCAAGGCCCCTTTACTCCTCGTTACCGCAAACACCGCATTCAACCAGCGCTGTTTGATGTCTGACATGGGTGTCTCATAAGTGTCTGGCCTTGTGAGGATGACGGTTTCCAAAGCAGGGACCCGAGCCACCGCCCGCCAAAACAACTCATCATTCTCGACGTGGTAAAGAGCCAAACGGCGGAGTTTCGGCCAGGAACTCGCGTAGACATGGTCATATGAGTCTAGGTCTTGATCCTCGTCATACTCCTCTTCTCCGGTCTCGAGGAGAAGGTTGTCGCTGATGCTGACAAATTCTTCAATGTTGACCAAGCTTTCAAAGCCACGCCTCAAGACTTTCTTCACGCCGAGGTGGTCATCCTCGACTTCGAGGGAAAGTAATTGCATGTCGATGATGAGGCTTTTGAGCGCTGGCGCCATCGCGACAAGAATGTCTCGGACGACCTTGCAGGTTGCAAGGTCGTTGACGGGTGAAAATTCGGTCGACTCACTCGACTCACCGTCAGTAGTCCAGTCACTGTCGTCATCTGCCTCCTTGAGAGAGTCAAAGTTTTCATCCTCGCCGTCTGATATGTCCATATAGTAATGCTCGTCATATGGGGTTTTGTGCTTCTTGGGCTCTTCTTCCGCGTCGAACGGGCCGAGAAACAGACGCGTCTCGCCGTAGGATTGCCAAGATGAGGAGTGAGAAAGATAGTATAGGAAGTCTCGGGCTCGTTGACTCGAGTCGATAAACAAGCAAAACTTCCAGAGAAGTCTTGATGCTGTAGGCTGTGTTGCTTTGCAGACTCTGGTGAAGGCGACGAGCGTTTTGGTTGTCGGGTGAGAAGCAGGTAAAATCGATCCTGTCTTTTCAGGAACCAGAGATTCCACAATCAATAAGATGATATCTGGCGATAGCTTGGCCCAGGGTGGGCTAGTCTCCCGTTGATGGTCCATGACTCGGGATCTAAAGTTAGGATGATAGAGCTAGCCTAGGTGTCGTGTCGTGTCGTGTCCACAACCCACAAAAGTATCAGCATTAGAGCGCGAATGAGTGAGCACTTTGCCTCATCTCTCCACTCACTAACGTTAAGCCCTTATCCAGCTGCTTTATCTACCGCCAACGAGAGGCCAGGATGACCTCTTTACCAAGATTGAGCCGGGGTTGGGCTACCCCATGCTCCCCGCACTCAGATGATTTCCAGCGTAGTTATGATAAGCATATTTTGTGTTAATTAACTTAGAGCATCGTTCGGGCTTAAACGAACGAGTCCGAATCCTTGACGGAGAGTTTCAGGGGCTTCACAACGAGATAGTCGTCTTGACATATCCGTTGTAGTTTGAACTATAATGACAAGTTAGTTCTCTCTCTAACCCCCCTCTCTTGAATCAATAGTTCTTGAGCTTATTAGATACGGTAATTTCAGTTGCAGTTCTTGACAGTCTTTACACCATCTCCAGTCTCGACTAAATTCTACAAATCATCTCTGTCCATCATCATATCCGACCTTTGAATCTCCCTCATTGAGTGCTTGGGGTAGCTGCAGGTTCGCCACTCAGAAGCACTCACCCACCAGCATCATCCCGTACCCTGACCAAGACCTGCGGCTGCTACCAATGTTTGAGCGGCCATGAGCATTTGTGATTATACAAAGTCCAGAATTTCACCAAATGAAATTTTCGAGTGGCTGTGCTGACAATATCTTGGAATTTCTGTTACTTGAGGCACTACTCATCATGTCAAAGAGTACGGGAGGTTTATTTGATACAATTATCGACATCGCAACCAACACCTTAAGGCTTCTGATGACGCATAGTGTTATACTAATCAGGGCAGTGACATTACTGTGAAAGCTATGGAAACATATGCGCCCAGCCGAGGTGGAAGGCCATCCTGCTCTTGGTATTTTTACTCATCTCTAGTATCTTTCTGGGCTAATTTCCATCTCGTCACTATTCTGAGAACAATTGAGCAGGCTGGGAGTTTCGCATCACGCTCTATTATTGTCTATCTCTATGGTGCCTCTAAGACAGATTTCTCGTCGTCCTAGACTGCTTGTAGGCAAGATACAACAGGTCATCATACCAAGTTTTGATACAATTCCATCTGCATGTATTCGTACAGCATAGAACCTTCCTTTGTAAATAGTCTAATAATGCTGATGAACTGCCATTTAATACTTTTTCTGGATCAAATTTCTAAACATGTATTTATCAGCATCGGGTTGCGCGAATGACATACGAGTACTCCATGGCTTGCTATCTAACTAGTAGTCTAGAACTAGTCTCTCGTAATAGTTCCTGCGATTCAAGGCTGGAGTGTCAACATATTGAGATAAATGGAGGTATATGTTTGCGTGGCACCGCGAGAGGGGAAGCTGTCTGCTCGGACTATTTTCCCCTCGTAGAATCGGACGGTCCCAGAGTGGCAAGGACATCCTTGCATCACGATTGCCCAACCTCTTATGGCGTTCATAACATAGAACCTGCCGTTCCGTGGATTAGACTAGATTGCCTCAAACTTGCATAGATAGAGTTATCTATAAGGTCTTGGCTTTGGGCGGGGGAGCCAGCATAATCCCTTGCGACCTGCCCTTATCAACCAAGGTTACACTTGCGAATGCTTCAAAAGTTCCCTCGACGTGAGAATTAAGACGGCGCTAGTTCCTGGAAGAGGCAGCTCCCGCGGGGACTCGACTTGAACGCCAAGACGATCGCCCCGGGGTCTCTACAACTGCCTCATTTGGACGGTCGCCGTGACGCTACTATCGTGATGATTGGTGCTTGGTTTGCTGTGCGACACAGAAGTGCCACGCAGGAGGCGAAAGATGATCAACGTGAGGGAGCAGTGATCGGGTCACACTGCAGCTGATTGCTATGGGTTAAGCTACCATCATAGACGCACGAGTATAAAGATGCTATCTCTTCGCTCGACCTAGATTTCAACCTCGTCACTGCCCTCCTTGTCCTTGACAGTAGTAGTCCAAATACTCTTGCTTTGTTCAACATGAGGTCTTCGGCACTCTCACTCCCCCTCCTTGCGCTTGCGCTGCCTTCTCTCGTCGGCGCAGCCAAGAAGAAGCCCCTGGTCAACTCGCTGAAGCTGCAGAAGCTTATCAACATTGAGGATCTCCTCGCGGGGTCCCAGAAGCTGCAAGACTTCGCGGACGCTCATGGTGGAAACCGTGCTTTTGGCAGCGGCGGCCACAATGCCACCGTCGACTACCTCTACGACACGTTGAAGGCTCTCGGCTCATATGACGTGGTCAAGCAGCCGTTCACCGAGATCTTCTCCCAGGGCACAGCTTCTCTCACTGTCGACGGAAAAGAGATCGAGGCTGGCATCATGACATATACTCCCGGTGGCTCGCCTAGTGGAAAACTCGTCGCCGTCCCTGGACTCGGATGCACGCCAGCTGATTACCCAGCCGAGGTCAAGGACAATGTGGTGCTTGTGTCGCGAGGCGTTTGTGCCTTCGCTGAAAAGTCGACCAGCGCCAAGGCAGCTGGTGCCGCGGCCGTTATCGTGTACAACAACGTCCCTGGTAGCCTCAGTGGCACACTCGGTGCTGCGTTCGGCGACTACGTCCCCATTGTGGGCATCAGCCAGGAAGACGGTACCGCCATCCTTGAGTCTCTGAAGGCTGGTGAGGTCACCTTTGAACTCGAGATTGACGCTACCGTTGAGGAACGCGTCAACTACAATGTCATCGCTGAGACAAAGGAGGGTGACCACAACAACGTTCTTGTGCTAGGTGGACACTCGGACTCTGTCGCCGCCGGTCCTGGTATCAAGTGAGTGGAACAATGGAAAGTTCGACGAGAGCACAGCTAACGAATTGTCCTCCAGTGACGATGGATCTGGCACCATTGGCGTGCTCAACGTTGCCGTCGCTCTCGACAAGTTTAGAGTCAAGAACGCCATCCGATTTGCCTTTTGGGGAGCTGAGGAGTTCGGAAAGCTTGGCAGCTACTACTACATCAAGCAGATCAACGGCTCTGATACCGAGTTGGCCAAGATCCGCGCCTATCTCAACTTCGACATGGTAAGTTGAAAGCTCACCAGGACAGCGATAGAAGGGCACCGATCAATGCTGACATTTTTATAGATTGCCAGCCCGAACTATGTCTACGGTATCTACGACGGAGATGGCAGCGCCTTCAACCTCACTGGCCCCGCCGGCTCCGATGTCATTGAGAAGGACTTTGAGAAGTTCTACAAGACCAACCGCAAGCCTTACGTCCCGTCCGAATTCAGCGGTCGATCTGATTACGCTGCCTTCATCGAGAACGGCATCCCCTCGGGCGGCCTCTTCACCGGTGCCGAGGTTCTCAAGACCGAGAAGGAGGCTAAGCTGTTTGGCGGCGAGGCTGGTGTAGCCTATGATGTGAACTACCACAAGAAGGGCGACGATATCACCAACCTCAACAACGAGGCGTATCTGCTCAACACAAAGAGTATCGCCAACTCTGTCGCCAAGTATGCCAAGAGCTTCAAGACCCTTCCCAAGGTCGACAAGGTTGCGAGGAGATGGGATGCCGATCGTGCTCAGATCTTCAAGAGGTCTAGTGGTCACACCCACGTTCACACTGGCCCCTGTGGAGGTGGTGTCAGCCAGTAGAGCAAGAGTGTTGTGTTTGTGTTGTAGGGGATTGCCGTTGGTTGTAAAAGTATGAGTCATGTAAAGTTGGATGATGAGATGAATGATGAGATGAGCGATGAGAAGAGTTACAAGAATATCTACGCATAGTAGTTACCACGAATAAAAGTGCTACGCCACGTACATGACTGAGTTGATATCAAGATAGCCTCATGACCTTGACTGTTTGAGTTATACCCTACGAGATCTTACAGAGTTATGTAGCTCACCCATATATCTATCCATCTCGAAATAAAAACACAGGCTCAATATCTCCTAGGGGTATTCAACCTCCTCTCTCATAATCTAACTAGCCCAGGCTGCATTGCCCTCACGAACAGCGATCTCTTAGACGCAGCTCTCCTCCAGGCTCATATTCCTTTGCGACTGAGCTTTTTGACATAGCGCTAATTATATCAGGTATCGCTACTAGGGTGTCGAATTAGGTGTAAAGTCTATGAAAGTAATACTTCTAGAATTGCTACTTCACCAACCACCTTTCCAGTAGCTGGCCCGGGGTGGGCGTACCGCAAATGTAAGTAAATGCCGATCTGGCTCATTAGAAACAAGGTCGTTCAAGACCTGGACTGAGAAATTTAACTTGACTCATAAGCACATTGAATAAGTTATGCTTTAAAGGATTTGTAGTGTTAAAAAGTCCGCATTAAAATCCATAGCCATGACTTGGCCGGCCCGGCCCGAGGAGAGTCGGCTATTTGCAAGAGTGCATGACGATCACGTAGATTCGATCCCCCTCTTTACCTGACTAACTAACTACTGTAACCTAGTTAGGTAGATCATCCATCTCCAGTCACCGCAGCGTCTTCTATCATCGCAGCATCTTGGGTTGGTAAATCATCTCACTATTACGCTTACCCAAGTAACTTCTTACTGAACCTCTACTATGGCCTGGCAAAGCGCAGCTCAAGACAAGAAGCGTCGCATCGACGAGTCCGTTCCAGCAGAATGGCGCCTGAAAACGACAGTGAGCCATGACAACGTGATGAGCTTCCCCAAAGACAGTGGAATCATGACCCTTGAAGAGCTGGTGATTACTGAATCTTCTGCCACTGATCTCATCGGCAAGATGGCCGCAGGGGAGCTCACGTCTGTTGCGGTTACGACTGCTTTTTGCAAGAGAGCCGCGCTCGCTCAGCAGCTGGTGAGGCCGATTTCAAGAAAGGGTTGGACTCAGAGGGCAATTCTCACGCTGTTTTAGGTAAACTGCGCACACGAATTCTTCCCAGACCTCGCTTTGAAGAGAGCCAAAGAACTGGATGACTACTATGCCAAAAACAACACAACGGTCGGACCTTTACATGGATTGCCCATCTCACTCAAGGATCAATTCAGGATCAAGGTAAGTCATGTACTCTTTAGTATATCTGTCCCTTCTTCCCTATAGAACTTGAAGACTGCTTGGGTAGCCTGTGAAACTTCATTTTGGCTCCCCCTCTGTTCGAATCTTCACGAACGTAAACATCGGGACTGTCCCACTGACTGATCCAGGGTCTTGAAACTACAATGGGATATGTTGCCTGGATCGGAAAACGTGACCAGGAAGACTCGGTTCTGACCCATCTCCTGCACAAGGCCGGAGCTGTTTTCTACATCAAAACCAGCGTCCCCCAGAGCCTGATGGTTGGCGAAACCATCAACAATATTATAGGCCGGACTGTGAATCCTCGCAATAAGAACTGGGCCTGCGGAGGCAGCTCCGGGGGCGAAGGAGCCCTGGTCGGCTTCCGTGGCAGCGTTATCGGCGTCGGGACTGATATCGGTTCGTTGGCTCTGCTTCTATCATAGCTTCGGATTCTTACTTACATGTCAAGGCGGCTCCATCCGGATACCCTCCGCCTTCAACTTTCTCTATGGTTTGAAACCAAGTCATGGACGACTTCCCTATGCCAAGTTGGCAAACAGCATGGAAGGTCAAGAAACAGTTCATTCTGTCTGTGGACCACTCTGTCACTCAGTGGAGGATATGCGGCTCTTTGTTACCTCGGTCTTGGCCGAAAACCCGTGGGAATATGATTCAAAGGTCATCCCGATGCCATGGAGGCAAAGTGAAGAAGACGACATCAAAGGCAAGATCAGTTCCGGCGGGTTGACTCTTGGATTTTACGAATGTGATGGAGTGGTAAGTACTGCTGGAGCATTTACTGTATAAGCTACTGACGATATAGGCTCTGCCGCACCCTCCTATCCGACGAGCAATTCGGACGGTGGTCGACAAGGCTGAGAAAGCCGGACATACAGTTACGCCTTGGGAGCCCTTCAAACATAGCTACGCCGTGGATCTAGTGAGCAGGATCTACTCATCGGACGGTGGAACAGTAAATATGCAGTGATCACTACACCCTGGGCTCCTTAGCTAACTTATAACACAGGACATCAAGTCCATGCTGGAAGCTGCTGGCGAGCCGGCAATTCCGAATATCGCAGATCTCGTTAGCCCCTCTGTGCCTAAGCTAGACATCAACCAAGGGTGGAATGCGAACCTCGAGAAGTGGACATACCAGTGCGAGTATCTCGCTGCTATCCGAGACCTGGAGGAAAAGCTCGGCAAAGAGATCGACGCCATCGTCGCTCCAATCACTCCGACTGCTGCAGTGCGGCATAACCAGTTCAAGTACTACGGCTACTCGTGCGTAGTGAATCTTTTAGACTTCACGAGTGTCGTTGTTCCAGTGACCTTTGCCGATAAGGATCTAGACGCGAAAGACGAGTCTTTCAGTCCACTTACGGATATTGATGCAAAGGTTCAAGCTGAATGTGAGATATTCCTTTCCAGTCACGAGAACATGGCTAACATTGGTTGGTATAGATGACCCCGAGGCCTACCATGGTGCACCAGTAGGTGTACAGATCATTGGTAAGAGACTCACGGAGGAACGTGTGATGGCTATCGCAGAGGAAATCGGGAGACTTCTAAGGGATGGATCCTGATCTATAGTTCACTTTTGTATTGAAATTGGCGATTTTTGTCTCTTTTTCGCAAAAGATGATTACAACCCTTACTATTTGATCCGTTGTTCCATCATACCATGCTTCGAGGTGGTTCGATCGAAAAGGCCTAGAAATGACCAGTCGCCTTTCGTTATATTTCCACATCTATACTAACCAAATCGCCACCTACAAGAGGGCACTCATTAGCCTATGTCATGATATAATCTCATTTGAGAAACTGTTGTCTACTCCTCAAGGAGAGGAATGTCCTTGTCAGTTGGATAGGCGGACCTACGACATCCTCCACAGAGTGATCAAAACATGGTATCTCGTACTCCCCGTGTGAAAGGTGTCCAGGTTGTTGCCCAAGGCGAAAAGATTTCGGTAAATATGGTTTTAGGGTCCTGCAGTTATGTATTTGATTTCGACATCGTGACACCGTGCTCTTCAACTCCTCGTTGGTGCTGGGATCGGCTTTTCTGCAGTCGAGTCCTGGTATGCGGTTATCCGACTCCCCAGAGATCCAAACACAGAACAGGCCTAGAGGTATCCCTAGGGGGTATAGCTACAATAATTGGGTCTGATCAAGTGGTTCAATGGAGTGATGGAATCATCATGAAAGGGCTCGACATGCTGTTTGTTGGAACATTCGCGGCTACAGACATGATCATTTGGCATCTTTCAGTCAGTGAGAAGGCCGAAGAACGCAATCCAATATATTGACCCCCGCCTTGATACGCTGAGGACCGAAGGCTTGGGCGATATTTCACTTCGAACACTTGAAGGAAAACGCCATGTCGTCGGATGGTGCAGTACAGCAACAGAGCTATACGGTACGTTACTTTGAGGTCTAGATACCTTCAGCTGGCACTACTACCATCTTCGGCTGCGGATTTGGTCATCTGATATGTCTTGATCAACCACAAGCGGTATGCAACAGCTGGAAGCATGTGCCAAAAGATCAAGACTATATGGCTACTTCAGTGTCCACACTGCAGATACCTTACAAAACGCGGCTCATCGGATGGAGCCAGGTTTGAGCGGAGGCAAAATGGCTAAGATGATAATATGGACCTCTTTCACGAGCACCAACACTAACCGGTACCAGTCAAGGAGGACAGGGTGAGACGACTTAATTTTGAATTCTCACGACTATGAGCCAGATCCCATGCAAAAGCTTGGGGATTGATAGTAGGCTCTCGGACTACGTGCGTTCAAGATCTGTTGACTGGCTCACTATCCATCTCATTACTCAGTGCGTAAATTGAGCCCGATAATCAACTTCAATCTAGTTCAAAGCTGCCGAAGTATAGGGGCGATGAGAGATATGCTGAAACAAAGAACGGATGTGGAGTAAAGTTCATAATACAGAAAATTGAGCAATGCAATCCTCGAATTCCTAGATCAAACCGCACAGAGTGTTTACTCGTGTAGACACTACTCGTTTGGTATTGCTGATCCTGGTTTCTTTCCATAGACAACAATGCTAAGCTCGACGTTAGTGAGGTTCACTTATAATGGGGACAAACCTACACTGGCAGGTAGGCATGAATCCGAAGATCCTGGAGCTGTTTTCGAACTGCGGCGCAGAACACCATAGTTTCCTCCTTGGACCATTTCAACGCTCGAGTAAAAAGGGCCAAAGTCAACCCCTCGAGACCGTTGTCGAGGTTTGCAAAGGACCAGGCACCTATCTCCTTGTAGTACGGATCCTTGGGCCAGGTGTTGAGCGGCCACTTGAAGTGGTGCTCGACGACGTCTACGAAGCCGGCCTTTTCCATCATACTCTTGTACTTGAGCGGCACATCCAAGGGCCGGCCGAGGATTGAGCTTGTTTCGCAGAAGTAGTTGCCCAGTCTGGCCAGCTCCGAATCCTGGGGGAGAGTGTTGTCGTCTGAGCCATAGGGCAGGACAATGTCTTGCATCTCCAAATAACCGCCTGGTTCAAGCGCGCTATGGGCGAGTCAGGGTCAAGCATCCCATGAGAGATAGCAGACTCACTTGAATGCTTTGCCAATGTATGCGTCGTAGTCCTGGAAGCTTCCCGCCATCACGCGGCTGAAAACAAAGTCGAAGGGCTTGGACCAGGTCCACTCTTTCTCGAGGTCGTCTACTTCAAAGGAGCAGTTTACCGGCACACTTGTCGTGCTGTGTCAGTAAGTGAGGGTTTCTGGCTCGTGTAAAACCTACAAACTTGGTACAGTTGGGCTCAAGTCGACGCCAATAACCTGTTCCGGACGCTTAGCTATGAAACTTTAACAGGGACCACTTGGACTTCAAGACTAGTCACCTCTGACTCGGGGAACGTGTCGGCTGGTGCTTGTTAGCTTAAGGAGGGTTAATGTCTTTGTCTATGTTCACTGACCATATTCCATGGCCCAGGACCCAGTCCCAGTTCCTAAATCAAGGACTCGCTTGGCGCCTTTCTCTCCTTTGGGGCACATGGCAAGTGAACCATGTAGAGTCAGAAGCCAGGCATTGTGCTGGATTTCTATCTCACTTTGTCAGCCCGTTATAGTACTATATGGGACATTGATGCTATACCTAGACGCTCAGTCTCGCCTTCATCGTTGGGATAAGCGTATTCTACCAAGCGTCAGATGGACATTTCTCAAGTTGGCCGTCGAACTCATACTGCCAGCACTCATAGAGTGATACGTGCGTCCATTTTCTTGCTGATGTTGCAAGATGCTTGAGCGGAGAGATGTTAAAGAGTCGGTCAATGGCTGTTATGATTACCCATTGTCGTCAGACGATGTTTCCAAAATCCAGCAGGGGGTGGGCACGCTCACCACCGAGAAGGCCGAATCTGAGTCGAAATCATCGGCGTGCTGCTCATGACTTAGTATTTGGACAAGATTTGGATGTGCTGTGAACGAACAATGATGTTATCAGACTCTTGAGACTCCATGCTGCTCATACAAGCAGTTCCAGAACAGCCTGTTGTTGCTAGATGAACAAACGTCAGAGCCAGTTCGAAACGAACACGCCTGTGCACCCATGGTCTACTATTTATCCGCCGGGTCATAAGAACTCAGTCACGTCTGACATTACTGAATGCACCCTTGGCGGGGAAGACTTCCGTACCGAATCAAAGTCGTAGCTTGTTGCTGGGGCCCTTGCGACCAACAAGCGGCACAACCAACAGACATACCACAAGTGACTGTGGCGGTCGGTTTATCCAACCATGCTTTTAACCATGAGAAGGGACAAGAGACGAGAGCGAATGGGATACGTGATACGATTCAGCCGACATGGTGGCTTGGAATGAGGATTGGTTTCTGCGTATTCGTAGACGAACATCATAGTTACCAACTGAAACCTTGAACTTTTCCCACCTCACAGTACGCGTACGCATCAACTACTGGGGAAGGTTACCCAGGTATGTTTAACTAGAACGAGGTTTTCGTTCGTACCCAGACAGATGTAGACCCATATACACTCTTTCAGGTGTAAGCTACGAGGTTATGGCAAACTGGGCATCCAGTAGCGGGCGTACTATGAATCTATTAAGCATAATTTCAAATAACACAGGTTGCGTGGTCTAGTTGGTTATGGCATCTCGTTAACACCGAGAAGGTCCGCGGTTCGATCCCGTGCGGAACCATTTTTTTGGCTTCTCTCGTTGTTAACTTCTAACCTTTATTTCCATCTTACCAGACTCCCCGACGCGATATCTCTATCTGCGGATAGAACAACCCTACGTATGCAATGATTATTTGAAGATGGGGTGCTTTCCTTTTATTAACTTTGTACATAGCGGTAAAGCTTGCTGTCTTCCTCCTTTATTATGGCGTAGTATAGCGTATTAGATACTATGTAACGTTAGTTTTGAGCTGTTCCAATCCAGGGACAATAACGATCCTGTAGTTACACCTCGGTAAAAGTGGACACCCATAGTTACTAACTAGAGAGAACTTGTATGTAAGTTGATCTTCTTAACATGCGTTCTACTTCAATCAGAGTATGTGCTTCTTTCAATTGCTAGAAATCCCCTGCAGAGTAACATGAGTTATAACTCTTTCCTCTCTTTTACACTTTGGCTGACTTATAACGAGAACTCTGTTGCTCCTTTCATGGAGATCAGCAGTCACATTATAAATGCTGGTTGCACCGCGCATGTCAATCTAGAGGTGTGTGCTACGACAGATGTATCGCCGTTTGGCTCACGTAGGAAGTAAACCTCTTCATAAATTTGGAAAACGGAAAGCTTAGAAAACAACTATATTACCAACACTATTTATGCCTTGGGAATAATGTGAATCTGGGCATCGGTATATAACTACCAAAGCTGTCGGCGGTATACGATTAGTCCTTTCTTATCTGCTAGAGATATGCCAACACAATATCAATATATGAAATATGTCGAGTTTAGGACATATTCCCAATTTAACCCTGATTTTGCCATGGCTCAAGAATAAAAATACCTGTTCTCTGATTGGCTTAGTCCCCTGTCTTTCCCGGACGGAGGTTCCATTTTCAACAGCTTTGAGGATAGGCTCCAGCCTCGTCACGCTTTGTCGCTTGCTACCCCGCGTTTTGATTCCCGTCATCGACAATTCGAGACTCTCCTTGATTCGACATGTTCACCAACTCTACCTCAAACCAACCGCTAACCTCCTTGATGAAAGTCAGCCGTCTAGCGTAGGGTACGTGTCAATCCAGCAGGCTATTCATGTGGAGGAGGGGCACCTCAATCGACAGGGGTCCGTGTGTACAGTGTAACTGTTGGCGTTGAGCCACGCTCAGTCGGCAAACCAAACCACCTCGATCTCTGTAGTGTCCTAGCAACAGCTCTTCCTTGGAGTTTCAACATATCGTGTTTGGTTTTGCACCATGTCGGCATCGCCGGGGAGCGGCTCGTCTAAGCGCAGAGTCCGTACCGAAGCACAACTGAGCCAGAAGCGGTTGGCAGATCGCGTCAAGCACAAGGAAAACCGTCAAGAACACAAGCTGAGGATGGAGCGCATGGAAGCAGATATCGCAAAGATACGAAAGAACCTGGATAATGTCTCCTCGCAGCTACGCACGTTGCCTCAACTTGGAGTCAATCTTGTCGCATCATCACAGCAGAAATCGCTTCAACGGCCATCTGTCAGCTTTCTTCCTGGGGGACCTCCAGCCCCGGGCGAGGTTTACAACGTTGATTGCATGGTCAACGCCCCGAGCTTCCCCGCGTCAAGACCCTCGGAGTCCATGGACAGAGAGCCTGATCCTCAGATGTCATCAACATCCCTAAATCACGAGAACGCTCCGGCCGCGGCTACGAGTCCACTACCAACCTTGTTTCCGACGCCGCCCCCTGTCGACTGTCGATGTGGAGTGCAACATCACTCCCAGTCTAATTGCCTCGAGTACTGCAGCTTCGCCATCCTCTACGAGACCCATGCTGCGTTTCCCCAGGATCCCCTTCACGCACGGTCTCTTCCTCGGAACCCTACTCTGCCGAATCTGTCGCTTCACTCCTATGGCGATAATGCTGTAACTTATTTTCTCACCTCCTTCCTCAAAGGGTTCAAGATGGCCAGCGTGGAGACTCTGTTTGGTGTCTACTTCTTTGCATATCGACTCATGCGGGTATGTGTTGCTCTCCAACATCCAGAAGACCTGACAATAACTAACACTACCTTAGTGGCGCTTGCACCCGGATCCCATGACTCTTAGGGATGTTCCATCATGGCTGCTCCCAACCGAGGTACAAAATACGTATCCGCATCCTGTGAGCATCGACTACATCCCGTGGCCTGATCTACGCGACTGGCTTTGTACACACCAGCGGATGAAGTCTCGTCACTCGGTCAAGATCTACCTCGAGTCGTTGCGGCTCAAATGGCCGCCAGGATGTTCTCTTATGGGATTTGATAGCAGTGGACAGGTCTCCGTCAGCCCCGAGTTCGAGGCCACTGTGTGTGACCTCCATAACTGGGAGCTGGGGCCTCCTTGGCTTGACGCTTTTCCTCGACTTGTGTCCCTTATTCATCCCTAGCCACTGGCTATGTGCTTGTGCACATATGGAGAAGGGGAATATGCAGAGGGCGTAATATGGCTGGCGCATATATATGGTGGACAGCGACATACTGGATCTGTGACTGTGTGCAGTTGCCGATGTATCTGAGTGTAAAGGCTTCGAGATGTAACACCCTGTATTTTAGTCGTACTCGATTCAAGACGTTACAGGTTTCGTGGTTTGGAATATCAATAGCTCTGAGAACACGCAGCCACGCACTCTCCATGACCTCTCACCTGCAAACACCTTCAGTCATTCATATTAGATAAGATTTCTCGGACATTTCTGAGGCAGTTTGGCAAGGGATCTGCAAAGCGACCTAGAAGTTATCACGTAAAAGAAAAGAGGATTGGGGGATTCTAGACTGTACTTGCATCTGTTTAAATTTGGCCTTGGATATTTGTAACCCAGTAACTTTACTATTCCCTAATGAGTCTTGTCCCACAGCTCATGTCCAACCGTCTGGCTCATCAGCTCGGCCAAATCCTCCCCTTCCTCGCGCTCATCAACCCCATCGGCCTCCAGCTTGAGTTCAATGAGCATCTCTGCGAGCTCCATTCCCGTTTTTATCAGCTCATCCTTCTTGGCTACATACTCTTTCAGAAGCGGCGAATTCTTGTCTTCGCGCTGCTGCACGAGTGGAATCAATGTTTCGACACATCGAAGAAGTACAAAAACACCCTCTCCACCTTTCTGAATCATTGATAGCTGCTCGACTCTGGACAGGTTACGAAACCCAACGGGGAATAGTACTTCAGTCTCTTCAGAGAGAAACATGATGGCCTCTGGACTCCAAGTTTCGGGGGGGCCAGCAATTGGAAGCATTCCGACTGGCCATTGCCAGACTTCCGTCACCTCGGGGAGATGGATATCTTCAGCATTATTCTTGAGCTCAGAACTCATGATGAACTTTTGTATCGACCTTTGATTTCAAGATTTCGTTTTTGTGAGGTTCTTGTTGGAGGCTTTGTAGCGTATTCGACTGTATGCTTGAGTCTGGAGAATTGTTTCTTCTTTTTTGACGGCATCAGTTGCTTTTATTAGTCTCATCCAAAGATTTACTGTCTTTGTCTTTTTGTGTCGTGTCTCTAAGACAAAGAAATCACCCATTAAGGCCCAAAGTCCCGTGAACAGCAGTGTTTAATGGACACTTTGGGACAGACCGGTTTTGCATTTGTTCAGTTATATGAAAAGAAAATGGAGAACAACGTTAGGGACATGGATTTAACGAGTTGAATAAGAAACAAAGGTGGTAGATTCTATAGCCACCATGAAGGGAAAAGACAGAACAAAGCCATTGTTCTTGATTGTTTGCTGGTGTCAGAAATTGTAGGCCCAAGCAGCAGGAGAATAGGAGAAGACTACCATGGCTTAATGCAAGTCCAAATCGTATGCGTGTGTGTAGGATGTTGATGCTGTATCACTCAGAGCACTGGGCTATCCAGTTTCCATAATAGAACGTAGTGACAACCGCTCATCTTCTAGTTTTCGATTAAGGCAATGGAAGCACTATTTTCTAACGTCATGAATAAGTCAGACTTGTCAAAGAAACTATTCCCACCCCATGGTATTCATGTAAAGTATTGTCATATTTAATTATCATTATTCGTGAGATTAATGGCGCGTGGAGAGATTAGGACTATATACATGCGGCTGAATTCCTGATTCATTATCACGGGACGTATTCCCGCTTCTACCACTTGAAGACGTTATTAGATGAGCAACTAGAACATGGTGTAGATGAGACGCTTCCACGCGGGGTAAGAAGCGAGCTCCTGGCGATAAGCGCGAATGGCATCCCAGTCGTGCTCGCGTCGACCGGTGTCGATATCGATGTCGGCAATCTTGATCCAGGCAGTCCGCTTCCACAGGTAGCCTCCTGCCCAGCAGACCAGAACGATAGGAAATCCTAGGTACTGCTTGAAAAAGTCCTCAACCGTGCCCATTCCGGACTCGCCAGGCGGGGCAGTGATGGCCGTGTAGAACTAAAGATAGAGTCAGTAAGTTATATGTGTATTTCTTGGGTCAAAGTTGTGTTTACATACCTGAGCAGCCAAGACCATGAAAATAAACACGAGTCCAAACCACGAACCATAAACACCGCCGATGGCCTGGAATGGAATCTCGTCTACTGTGTGGCCGTTGTGCTTCCAAGCGGCACGGAAGCGGATATGAGCAAGGCAGATTGAGCCCCATGTGAAAAGCATGGCGAGTCCAGATAGGGCCAAAAGCCAGTCGAAGATGACGGGGCCAGATGCATCCAAGTTGACGAAAGCAAGGAAACCAAAGGCAATGATGAAAAGAACCGAGGGCACCGGGCGACCGGCTCGGTCGATCCATGTGAAGATCTTGGGGGCATATCCTTGCTGAGCAAGCGCAAGAAGCGTGCGGGATCCGCCGTAGACGGAGGCGATACCCAGTGACAACACAGATGAGAGAATCACTGCATTCATGTAGTGATCAAGGCCCTTGAGCCCAGAGTACTTTCCAACGAGAACGAAGGGCGAAGCCTTGGTGCTCGAGTAGGAACTTGACGACATGAGGGATTCATCGTTGCAGTTGATCAGGAGACCGATGAAGAACAGGGCGACGATATAGAATAGGCAGATACGCCAAAAGACCTGCTTAACGGCTCGGGGCACAGAGGCGGTAGGGTTGCGAGACTCGGCTGCAGCCAAGCCCACTAGCTCAGTGCCGGCAAAGGAGAAGGCGGCAGTGACAAAGACGGAGCAGAAGCCCTTGAATCCGTTCTTGAAGGCACCTGGGTCCTGCCAAAGCTTGGCGCCCTGGTAAGTGTCGTAGCGGCCGCTTGACGGACCTCCGCCGCAGACCAGAACAAGCGCGATGATCATGAAGATGCAGATGGAGGTGAGCTTGAAGCACGCAGCCCAGAACTCCTCTTCAGCGTAGCCGAGGGTGCCGAAGATGTTGAGGATGATGATGGCAGCGAGGAAAACAGCGATCCACACGCCAGACGACGTGCTCCCGTCCCAGTACTGGATGGTGATGGCGCAGACGGTCAGCTCAAGGGGAAGCGTTGCGGCCCACTGGAGCACGTAGTTCCAAGCCATGGCGAAGCCGAAAGAAGGGTCAATAAAGCGAGCCGCGTAGGTGTAGAAACCACCCGAGATGGGATACATGACGGCTAATTCGCCAAGGGCATAGGCTGTGGACTTGGTCAGCCAGGTTCAAAGATGGGGACGAGCGATATCACTCACTGACGTTGAAAACCATTATTCCAATGAGTAAAAAGTCCAGGAAGAGAGTTCCGGGCCCCTGTTCAGATCAGCATTGCACAGCATAAAACTCGGTTTTTTGAGATAGATGGCTCAACATCTGTTCACTTACACCTTTAGCCAACGCAGATCCAGAACCCACAAAGAAGCCCGCACCGATGGAGCCACCAATGGCAACCATCTGCAAGTGCCTCGGCTTCATCTTCCGGTCCAGCTCAACGAGGCCCTGGCCGTAATGCTTCTTCTGGAAGGACTTCAAGTTGAGGCCGGTCCTAGTCATGAACTCCTCCTTCTCATACTCTTCTCCGGTGCCCGTGAAGGACTCATTGTGCAGAGAAGCAGCTCGGTTGTTGTTGAGTGCAGGCTTCACGGCCACGCCCTTGTCGCTCTTGACGGAGATGTCGTCGACGACCTTTTCGACAGCCATTGCGACCTCTCGTGAGTCCAACGGAGAGGGGAAGAGGAAAAGCAAAAGGGACGAGGCAAAGAAACCTGAAGCAGGTTCTTTCTGAACTTGGGTTGAAAAGTCTGAAGGCGAGAGAAGGAAAAAAAAGAGTGAAAGAACGGGGCGGCTATTATACGACTCATGATGGGCTCCATAAAGAATTGGGTCCTAGTTAGATAAAGCGGCCCACACATGAACTGACGATTTGATACATACATACCATGTTTCGATCCATGGTCGATTCTCTAGCAAGATCCTCGAGCTCAGATTTCAAGACTTTACGTAAAACTCCATGGGGAAGCGCTGGAACTCTGTACTCGATCGTATTGAAGCTCAAGCTCCTCCATGGCCGTGCATCATCAGATTCTCCAATTTTCAAGAATTGGAGTTTCAGCCTCAGCCGACGAAATCCGCTTTTCTTTTCTCCGCACCGAGCCGATGGAGCTAACAAGGATGCAATTTTTTCTTATCAAGAGACCAACCAAGCAACACGAGAGGTTCGAGCCTGAGTAAGAGCCTCTTGGGACTACACAGAACCTCCCACGGCCCTCTTTTCGTTTTAGAAAATTGAGAATGAAAACCCATGTCTTCTTGACGCTTCAGTCAGGTCATAAAAGTTTTCCTGTCAACGTTACCTCGTCGCACTTTACCCGGCGCTAACTAACGTGGTTCGAGAATGCTTCCATGCACCATGCACGGCGTTGGCCGATGCATGAGCAGGGATGACCAGAGTGATGATTACATACCTCGTCGCCACGCTCTAGCTTCCGTTGATGTTGGAGTTGGACGTTGAAAAGTAGATTGTGAATACTATATTTGATGTCCCCAATCAACCTCGTTATGCCTGGGGCAAAGGAAACCAAGTTACGGAGTATTTGGCAAGTAACTAACATAACTAACTTAGCTAAGTAGCCACCATAACGTAAATATCCGTGACTAGCCTCGGCGCATACCCGGCGGCAATTTCCAGGAACGTCGCTGGGATCTAAAGTCGACGTTGCTGAACTAACGTTAGTTGACGAGTTGGTCAAGACAGCATGAGGAGGCCATCTCCATGGGTGAGCGGCGTGCGGAGTAAGTTAAAGCTTGGGGTTTTGGGGTCCTTGCTGAGGGACACGGGACTCCGATTTCAGTACAGACAGCTAACTACACGTATATTTTGTCCACGGCGAATTGCAGGAACAAATTAATGGCTCGTAAAGTAGACATAACATTCTCAAGATAGCATTTTCTAGTATATTACGCCCATAAGTTGCCTACCGTAGCTTCTGTGACCGTACCTGATAATGCCGCCCTGCCTAACAAATACAACCTCAACAATCGAGCTCACGCTGATCTGTAGATCATCCATTAACTTAGATATTCCCCAGGTTTTCGGCTACCTAATCTACATCGATCCCTTGCTCCCCCAGATCTCAATAGTACGCCATTACTCAAATATTTGCTAACAAAAGTTAAATATTTGCTAACAACAACTGCGCCAAATCGCGGGGACAGTCCACCGTGCTCCATACCCCACGCTTGGAACTGCCTGTACGTACCCCCCCACGTCCCAGAACCCGGGACATGGGAGTGAAACATAGGATCAACTGCTATCTACAGGCTTCTCTTCTCTGATATTGAGGGATGATTTTGCCTCTGCCGTGTGCAAGTGGGCGTGTCAATCCCTTGTGTTTGAGCCAACCAGACCGGGAGCCCAACCAGCTGGTCCGGCACGGGGGGAAGAGTCAAGAAGGGAACATCCCTGCAATGAAACGGTGACTAGTTATCTTCCTACTGAGATGGAATCAGGAAGTCTGCCAGTTCTGCAACTCAGTCTGTTTTTTTGTATTTTCTCTTACTACAGCCCAAGCAGGCCCCTACTCAGTGTGCAAAAGAGTGTGAGTGGCCAGATCTAGAGTTGTCCAAGATGCAATGAAGTGGGCGGTATCAAGGGAAAGTAGCGAGTATTTGTACAGAACTATTGCTGAGCTGCAGATAGCGGCTATGAGTTTAGTGCCGCCAAAAGGGAAATCAACCTCCTAGAAACGTCGGGCACTGAGCGGTTGGGCATTTCATACATTATATCACTTTCTGTCACCGTTTACCTCTGGGGCTTTAAGCTGTGTAGCTATGCTTGATCTACTGATGGTGTTGTCTTTGGTTCAATACTTAGACGCGTAAGCTTAACAAAGAAGGGTTGCGGCTGGTCAAAACGTGGGTTCGGTCTCTTGACGTTAACTACTTGGTCCTTAAGTCGTGGCAACTGGGGAAAGCCAATGGGGTTGATCCCAGGCTAAGAACGGTTTGCGTTGCCGGAGGTTTACGCCTACAGTAACGGTTGCCTCTAAGGGTGAAACTCTATTGATCATCTCCGGCTACAGGAGTCTACGAATCAAGGAGGCGGTCTAGTCGAGGGGACAATGCTTCAACATAGATTAGTATTCTGAGAGATATCTCCCATTTGAATTAAGAACCTTAGGACGGCAAACGTGATGGATACAGACGACAAACAGAAATGCGTATAATGTAAAAGGTTATTTGTTTCACAAGTTCAATAAAACCGATGCCCAATGTGATTATATCTACCTCTAGCAAGAGCGAATACTATAACCAACTCTATAACTGCCATGATGCATGCTTTGGATATTCTATGTACCTCTAAGCATCTAAGGGCGACTGATAGGCTTAAAGGGGTACTTCTTGAAGAGAACATGCGACGCCGCATACAGAAGTGCTCCCACAAACATGGTCGCTGCATAAACAGAGAAGCCCATTCTGTGATCGGGGGCGTTTTTGCTCGGGAACAAGGCAGTTCCGTAGAGCTGGGCAAGATTCGCAAGACCGTTGATGATGGCTAGTGCAACAGCCCGCTTCTCTGGTTCCACCGATGAGAGGCATGTGCTCGAGTATGAGAGGGCCAAGGGGCTGGACGTGTAGACAGCGCTGTTGATGAAGCACAGGAAGACATATCGTGGGATGTAGGCGGTGATGGCGGCGGATAGCGCCATGAACAGAACGCCAAGCGCCAGCATGGCGATGATGAAGAAGACGCGGAATCGTGAGAAGATGTCTGCTGTCCAGCAGACTGGGATCGCAACAACAAGTGCCACCAGGAACAGAGGCGCAGTCATGAACCTGGGATGGTTAGCGTTCGAGGATTCGAGATAGTCTTGACAAGAGAGTGTGTGGCTTACTGGGCAGTGGTTCCATCTTCGTATCCCAGACCCTTGACCAAGGTCGGGTAGAAGTAGGACATGGAAAAGGCGGAGAGAATGGGCATGTAGGCTACTGAAAGCAGCCAAACTCGCCAATCCTTGGCAGCATACCAGACGGCCTGCAAATGTCCCAACCGGTCTTCGGTGGGACTCGACACGCCGTCTGCGACCAGTCTCTTGTATGCCATGTCCCTCTCCTCAGCCGTAAGCTTCTTTGTCGTGGTTGGATAATCCAAGAGAAAGTAAGGCGTGACGAGGGCGACACCGCAAGTCGTGACGCCTTCGACGAGGAAAAGCCATCTCCACCCGGCGATGCCGTATGCTCCGTCGATACCGTCGGTGATGCCTCCAGAGATCAAACTACCAAACGCCCCTGATACGATGGCGGCACTCATGAAAATAAGGAACCGCCTCGACCTGGGAGGAGTGTTAGTTGCGGAAGTGGTGGGTTAAGCAGTAGTCTTACTGTTCAGCTCTCTTATACCAGGTCGAGATCAGGTAAAGCACCGCAGGCTACACACAGAGAATCAGATCAGCCTCTCTTCCGAATTCCCAACGTCAGGCTCTTTTGAAGCAGGCAACCTACAGTGAATCCAGCCTCCAAGACACCCAGTAGGAAACGCAAGCCAATGAGTTGTGCGGGTGTTTTGACCGCAGCAAGGATAGCAGCAAGTGCGCCCCAGAGGAACATGAGACACGATATGTATATAGACGGTCGTGTCCGTGCAAGGATCAGACTAGGCAGGGTTAGCAAGTTTACTCTCAGCGGCGGGATCGGACAAAAAACCAAGACAGATGAACATACTTGGACGGGATCTCTGCAACGACATAACCGACAACGAACAGCGTCACGGCCATGAAATACTCATCGTCAGTGAGTTCGAGATCATCCTGCATGCCAGCGACCTTGGCGAGACCAATGTTGGTGCGATCAACGTAGGAGAGGAGGTAGATGATCCAGATAGTGGGCATCAGCCACCAGTCAATCTTTCGAACGAGCTTCTTGAGTTTCACGGGGTCAAGCTCGGGCTCAACCTCGAGGTCGGCCTTTTCAGCGAGCGACACCCGGTCTTTCTCAACGGGCAGTTCATCGTTCAGAGTGGTAGCCATGATGATGACAAGAGCAAGATGCTGAGATGGGAGAGGAACGCGGATCAGTGAGGAAGCTGGATGGTAGGGCTCGTGGGCATTTAAGCAAAATACCGTATTTCCTCAATAAACCCGTCCACCCTTAGCGTCCCCATATCCCTCGTTGAAAACCCACCGGTATGTCCAATCAATCGGGATACAAGAGAACTAACGTTAGCTTCGCTAAGCGTAGCGGGTTTGTTGAGGAAATACGCCAAGTTACACCGTAAATATGGCAAACCATGGAGACGTGGTGTGGAGTTTTGGAGGCTCGAGCGTGCCTATGTTCCCAAGCATTGGCTACCCCGTGGGGTAGCGATGTCACTCTAATTCATCCCTGCTGAACATGATGTTACTATCATGGCTTGAGTTGGGGTAAGTAAACATGTTGGAGATGAAATTCGGTGATCCTCATACCGCACTTCCACAACCTCCCCTGTGTTAACCAACCACACGGCCATCATGTCCAGATCCTTCAGCTTTAGGCCATCAGAACTGACTAGCGAGACCCAGATCTCCGAGTGTCGTTTGACTCGCAGGCCTTGGCCTCCCTGCAGCTACGGAGTACTTAACGTTAGTCTAGTAGAATAATAACGTTACCTGGTACCTGGTAAAGAGGGAGCATTCATCCACGCAGCTAGCTATGCATCTTTGGGGTGCATTCAGAAGTTGCAGCCATTGGTTAGTGACGTAATTAGCCTAAAGAGTTTTCAGACCTGATAAGTTACATGTACCACGCGGAGGGATTTATGAAAACTTAGCCATGGAGAACAGAACGGAAGGGTTGTATTTTTCATTGTGAGTTAATTACTCCATCACATTTGACTTGCATGAGCAGTTCAACCTTAACTGTATGTCTCTACTGTATTAGGGAGTTGGGTGAGTGGATAATATTAGACACAGGATATGAGTCAAACTCATAACTACGGTTCCAAACGAAGTCTTGGCGAAGCTTGGGGTTATTTGCCTGTTATGGAATCTAAAGTGATAACTAATTAAGCTCATTACTCAACGGTTTTACATAATCGAGTAATCTCGTGAGACTAGGGTTATTCTACTCATGTCTAAAACTATATAGACTTGTCTAATACTAACTTAAACCATAGAATCTTGGTTGGCTTTCTTACTTCTAGTTTCAGCAACACATACCCATGTCCAAGTACAGGTGAAAAGAACACCCTGCTAACTGATATAACTAGTCGATAAAAGAACATAGGCTCATTAATCCCAGCTACTTTCATCTGCCTCGCTCATTCAAAGGAAGTTCATCACCTGAGCCCGAACGCCCTGTCCCGTCGTGTTTGTCGCCAGTCTCTCTGCTAGAGATGTCCTGCGTATTATGCTGATCGCTGACATCAATCCGCTGGAAGTACCTCTGTCCGAGTCCCTGGCCGTCGTTTCCGCCGATGACTCCCAGCTCCGTGGCTCTCGCAGTTTGGCCGCTGCGAGCTGTCTTGCCGCTGCTGAACTGGCTCGAGACCTTGACCATGAGCGGTCGCAAGGTCGGTAGGCAGACGGCGACGATTCCACAAGCTACCTCGACCACACACCAAGTGGCAGCTGTGGCAAGTGTCCCTTCTGAAGTCAGGCCCATTCACTCTTGAGCTGTTCGCTGCAACTTACACGTAGTGTCGACTGGGTCAAACTGCATGATTGTTGTGAATCGGTATATACTGGCGAAAAGCACACTGGGGTTGTTGTCAGAGAGCACAAACCAGCCACGGATGAGGAATAACTCACAAACTTCCGAGGAAGAACATGAAACATAAAGACAGGCGCTGGGCGAGATTGAGATGCAGCTTCCACACTTGTCTTATCGGCATGCACAAGATGGCAATGTCTGTCAGGATATTGGGCACGGCATTGCCGATGAAAGACGCCTTGAGGTTGATACACGAACCACCTTCGAGCCAAGGAAGCCATGCTTTCTTGATGGGATCGCACTGGAATATGGACACGGCGACAATGGCTATCCACCATGCCACAACAATCGCAGCGATCATGTATGCACTTATCTTGAAGTCGGAGCCTGGAAAGATGCGCAGATACATCTTGAGTAGAGCCATCTTGACAAACAGCACTGCTGTAACGTATATGCACTCGAACGCCACAAGGAGCTTGAAAAACACAATGAGGTCTCGAGTGGGCACCGTTTCAGCGTGTGTGCCCAGCCCATGGGCAATCACTATAGTCGTCAACTCTACATCTTGCCCGCAAGGAGCGAGAGCTGGACTCACTGCTGTAGTTGACGCCGCCACAGATAAAGACCACTACCTGTATCCCATCAGTCTCCAGTAGATGCCTCGGGGAACCAAGATATCCGTAGACACGTACCAGTGCGGCAACCGTCATCCAGTCATCGGGCCCATATCCAAGACGTATGTATCGGGCCCAGAACCGCAAGGCGACAAAGACGCTCGCGAGGACAAGCAGAGCTGTTGTAGTGCCGTTCAGCTCCCGGCTTCTGTCTGCTATGGGACCATCACGAGCTTCGATTATTGTCGTAGTGGCCATCACGAGGACTGTACAACACACAACTTGCGGTGTTTGTCGTAGAATCCCAGTGGTCGTCGCGGGGCGTAAACCTTGAACATAACTCAGCACAGCAGAAGAGTGGCAAACGAGTAATACATAAAACAGACCTCCAGCTCGTGACTCTCATATCGCGATCTACCCTATTTGAGCTTATCTCTCCAGACCCAAGCTGTCGGTACCTGTAATAAGGACCCTGTTTTATGCACTTACTGGGTCCTTCATAGGATAGCAAACCAACCAGGTATAGCTTCTGTATAGTCAATGAATTGTTTCACGCGTTATGCCTCACTCTTTACCTCTCTGTTTTATTACTCTCTTCATTGATTTCCATGTAGCCCAAGTCACAACAATCTCTATCCAGCCCAGTTCTCAGCACTTTGCCGCTACCGTCATCATAGCATCACGTCTAGCCAACCGCTGTGTCTGTATAGACATTCTATGACGTGTTAGATAAGTAGATCGCACACCAGGCGGTTAGTTTAAAGAGTCTATCACCTAGTTGCGGCTCTGCTTAGCCGCTAGCCGTATCTTCCATGGTTTAGTTAGTCGATGATAGAAGTGGCGTAACGTAGGGCAGATGGCAGATGGTTTATTGAACCCAAGGCGAAGGTTACAACGACAACCAATGCAGATGTTTCTTCTAACGTTAGATACACCGGGACTAGTGGGTGCCACAAGAAATGGCCGGTCCCCATTATTCTCACCAAAATCTCTACTATTTCTAAAATCTATAACTAAATTCATAAAATAGCTATAAGTATAAGATTTCTAATATAAGGTATTTTAATAGTTAAAGTATCTAGCCTAAGATTAGAATTAGACTTTAGATTTTTATTAGTATTTTAAATATAATTTTAAAGATTTTAAAAGATTCCCTTAATATTTAAAGGCTAATTTACTATCTTATAATAAGAGTATT
>JADDON010000342.1:0-12407 GCA_017140175.1 Fusarium staphyleae
ATTAATTATTTATATATTATTAAGTCTAGGTTTAGCTGGATAGTTAGTCTAGTCTAGTCTACTTATATACCTACTGAGCAAGCTAAGCTATTCCCAGATAAACAGACTATAATCCAATGGTTAGACCCTATTATTATCTCCCCATTTAAATACTGCGCGAGAGTATTTAAGTGAACCTTATCAACCTTTAATTATCTCCTTATTCCTCTACTTCTTATTTAACTAGATATCCTAATAAATAATAATAGTGATAAGGGTGATTCCTGTTAATATATAATATAGTTACTTCCTAAGCAGCATACGCTTAATGACCCACCTATTGATAGCTATAATAAATATAAGGCCGGTAGAGATATATAGTAGCAAGGATAGAAAAGCAAGGATTGCAATTAAAACCCTCACGTAATATCTTTATTCACGCGAAAACGTGGTTCTAATAAGCCTCCCTATCTTTTCCAACTTAAGACTCTTAAGATGGGATAGGCCTATTGAGATAGCGAGAGAGATAATACGTCTTTTCTACACGATTTCAGTGTCATAGCAAATTCTGCCCAAGAGAGTTTTTATAGAGGGTAAGCATTAACTCTCAGTCGCAGACAAAAGGACCCCTTTTGTTAGTGGGAGGGCTAAATCTTAATAAGCGAGGTCAGTAGATATAGGTTTCGCTAAAGGGCAGTTCTAGATACTATATTACTGGAAGGAGATATATAAAACATGTAAATTAAACATTCTAATCTCTTTAGATTTAGCTTTTAGTAAGGTCAGGACTCTAGGGTAATATTATACTCTAGTATATTAAAACATGCCCAGATAGTAGTCAGGCATTGGCAAGCGGGGGACTTTGCAGCGAAAAGCACCTAACGTTAGAACATGTTCAAGCAATAGTATCTATGAACACATATAGACTAAGCTCTGCGAGTCTCCCTCTGCCAAGGCGACTTTATTAGAAAACTCAGTAAACGAGACTCAATTATCACCCTCTTCTCCCAAGCTCATCTTCACTGAGTCAAGGATCGGGTCTTGATCAGTCAAAGATATGATCTACATTAAGTCTCAGTCAGCTGCTCAGCCGTTAGTGCCGCAACCGGTGAGCACCCAGTTCACTCGAGACCATCTCAATCTAGTCACCTTTAGAAAGATCAGCTCTAAAGCCATATCATCCAATGATTCGTTTCGTCAGCTATAAGCTCAACACAGCCACCACTCTCACCTAGAGCCATCCTTTGGGACGCACGCTGTAAGCCTAGTCTGACTTATACTCTCTAGCAGTATCGCGAAGCATACATCATAAACACCTATACCTTCAGTGTATCCGTAGACTACGGCGGAGCATACACACGCGCAACACGGTGCACTCTCTATTTATCAACCCCTTCTACCTCCACCATTCCCTAGGTCCAGCGTACGGATGGGCCCTCCCCTTGACCAAGTCACACCCAAGGAAACGGCTTCTTACTAACTCACAGGTAGACATGTAGACTTCCGTCTTGACCGACCTTAGCGCAACCTCAACTACGAACACGCTCAACGTTACCTCTCACTTAATCATAAAGGAAGAGGATGGTGTGTTTGGTACTGACACAGGCTCTGGATTCTCTAGAAAGCAGCTCGAATGATACTGGCAAAGAATAAATACGGGGGACGGATAGTTGAGATATATGTTACCTCATATAAGAGGCCAGAGTTCGCTAAACGGATCCGCCCCAACATACTGACGCCCACTCTATCGCCATTATCGACGCTCTCCTCTCAAAATTCACGGCCTTGATCATGGCGTTTGCTTGATTATGTATATCGGCCTGCATCGTTTGGATAACACTGGGTACAAACCTAGCGGAAGACCATGTTTATGATGTACCCCAGCCTCTCGCGGTGATTTCCACGGCCATAAAGCAATGTTCCCTGATCCAGACATCTAGGCGTCTGCCACCGGTTACCAAGCTTGAGATCTTCACCGGTATATGGTCAACCTGTCAAGTGGTATGTACATTTCCGAACAACGCCAGATGTCCGAAAAGACTTACTTTTGTATTCTTTGCTTGCATTCTCAGGACGGATTATGTTTCTGATTCGCTGCGATTTCGAATATATATATGTTTTCTAGCCAAGAGTCCCCGTTTATCGTCAGGTTCCAGTCGCAACTAGAATCTAGAGCATATATACATATAACTACTTAAATACCGTTCAGTTATTACGATACTGGTCGACCCAGCTGCCAAACACCAACTATGTTTACTTGGAATTTCCGAGCAGTACCCAGCAGCTGAGGCGTTGGTATACATGACTTATGGAAATATCTCAAAATGGGAGCTAGGATTACAGCGGATCTATAAGGTATACCAAGAAGTCCTCTCAACATATACACTATAGTTCTATATACCTCTATCAGATATCTAATGCACCCCTCTTCCCTTAGAGTCAATCGCTTTTAACAGGCTACCTATTCAGACATATAGCTACATGAAGAGTCGGGAGCGGAACAGCAGTGGAGGTCACATAACCAGATTAACCCGTTCGTGGCGTGTGGATGATCATGCTTTTAAAAGGATTCAATACTACAGCTGGGGGCAGTAGAAGAACAAGATGAAGATCAAATAACTGACTATGCCAGCTTTCAGACATAGAGCAACTGGACCAGCACCATCACTAATCTAGATAAAGTTCTTTTTAGAATTATACGACATATTAAACGAGGCAGGTCTTATGCAGATATAAACAAGTTGATAGATCCTCACCACGGGAGAGCTAGCAAGTGAGTAAACACTAGCCGGGAAACTGGATGACTGATTGGTATATGATCTACAGGCTGTGATAGCTGATCGCTGTTATTCTAAGGGATGAAGTAAAGACAATTGATGTCAACCGCAAATATACATCAGTATCAAGACATTTAATATCCAGTATCCCGTGTGGATTTTTAAACCTCAGCAACTCCACCCAGACAGCAATGGTCTACTACGGAGTATATGATATTGATGCCGGACTTGACGTTAAGCCTATTATAAATTCGAGAGACTATTAAATTCGAGGATTGCTAAATTACGGCAGATATAATAGCTGCTTAAGAAGAAGACTAATAGGCGTTGGCGAGACAGCTAGCTGCATGTACCAGATGCAGTAGACTACCCGGGATGGCCATTGGGATAAAGAAACTATTGCAAAACAGAGTAAAGTGATAGAGAGCACCTATATGCCTGCACAGATATAGGTGAGCACCACTTCAAGCAAGTAGGCCGCGACGCTGTCTTCCTTGGCTTGGCTGATCACATATTATTAAGTGGTAGATATATAGCGATCTAGAAGAGGGGAATAGACAGTAGGCTGGGCGTTATTACAACAACAATATACTTGGTGCGATTTATTATCGGTAGACAGTCGAATGATGGTAGGAGCTTCCAAGCTGCACGCCGCGTTTATAGTACCACTAAGGGTTAGCATGTAGTAAAACAATTATCTGAAATGACTCACTTCACCCAATGCCGTCCTGCTATTAAAATCCGTTTCTAATATCTGGGACTCTTTTGTAGTGTGTATTTATCTAGGAAGTAATGGCGGCTCCTGGCTGAGACCTTGCCGAGGGATTTATATGCGGCTTCGACATCACATTTGGATTATAATGATTTCTGATATGGATTATCCTTAAAACAGGCATGATATAGGCTCAGACGCACAAAGAGTAGAGTCAATGGGTATAACGTTCGAGGAATCTAAGAGGACATCTTTGGGTGCCTCAAGACGGACCATAAGGCTGCTAGTATGGTCTTCTTAGGCTCCATGAAATCCACGGACCGCAACATAGGTAGCTTAATAGTGAGTTTATATACAGCCTTTAATGTTGAATGGAAGGCCTAGATGTGAGTGGACGGGAGTTAATTATGGTAACGTCGGCGAGACTGAGACCACTTGCCGCGGCAGCCAGATGGACGGCCAGACGAGTGTATCTCTGAGAAATAGTACTCAGTTTATAGGCAAAATCCAGTCAGCTCGAGCTTTGTTAGATGCTTGCTTCTTCTGCTGGGGAGAATAAGTTTGAGTCACTATCTTGTCGAGTGTTTTAGTAGGAATTGGTATCCTGGAGGCGCAGTCGACTGAGATGCTCACTGCTGAAACAAGTATGGCTGCTGGCTGTCAGAATAGCACGACACCGGCTAAAGAGTCTAGGTAACGTAGCTTAGGCAGCTAGTTCCGTAATCGAGTGAAGAGACAGATCGACGTAAGCGACTTTGCATAGCAGGGGACGGGTAAAGATCGTCTATGCTAGTACAGGAGGGCGTATCGTTGAAGAGGTGCTATAGTGACTTGAATTGGGAAAGAAAACCGTCTCTCTTAGTGAAGCATTTCCGTCAGTGACCAAAGTCGGTCATGATCATGTATCTGTTGACAATACGAGACGCCAGCTGCGTTAGCGATGAGCAATGAGCTATGCGTAGAGTTCGTCCAGCTTGGGCCTATTGGGTCTTTAGCTGTTCTTCCCACCGTTATGATTCTAAGTCGTGCCTTAGTACGGCAATCAACTAAGTATGGCCGCAGATAGAGATATAAGTGATATAAGTGACATAATAAAAGGGGAAAGAAAAATAAAGACACACTGTATAGCGATAAGCCCTGCCTAAACGTACATAGGTACAAGTGTCTCACATCATTATCTTATAGGGTAATGGCACTTTATATATGTCAGAGGGGAAATAAGTCCGCTGGTGATATCTTGCTCTGTCACTTCGCTCCTTTAAGTAAATTGAATCGATATTTGATAAATAATTAAACGTGTGCATGGAGCGCAAAAGGCAAGCTGCAGATGCAAAAGGGAGGGAGAGTTCGGCCCAGCCTATATCTGACTAGACCGCCAGTATCATGGAAGGACCAAATGATTTCACCCTATGTTTCGTAGTGATATGACTACCCAAGTAGAAGAGGAAAAAGAGATACATCCGAGCGAGCAAAAAGTAGGGACTTGCCGGATTCCATCGATCCAAAAAAAACACATACAACAGCGGGGATTCGCTGGTCGTCACCGACCCAACTACTAATCCGCCCCTCACCGGCTTATCTATGGGAGAGCGGACGGGATCCCGAGTTTTCCGATGGGTATGGTCGTATGTGGTGTCAAGTGCCTTAATGATAGATTATGTCCACAGCACGATTGCTATGGCCCGCCCCTAACTAGTTAGAACTTAACGTTAGGTTAGATGGTTAACTAGTCGGATTTAACCCAGATCAGGTCCGCACATAGTTATATTGAAGCTGTGATGCCAAGTGATATAGATGCCATTTGGACATACCTTGAGAAGAATCGGATTATGCAGAGCCTTATCCAGATTCCTATTCACCTAGATGCACTTTGCTTCACGTGGCAAGCAAGCTCAGGATGGAACCATAGCTCTCAAGGTGTCCCAGAAACAATGACTGCCGTCTATGAAGCCATGACAAAGGATTTGATCACCTGTCTCATTTGGCGCGCGGTAATAACATTGCGGCCGAGGCCCCGGATGATCGCATTGGCGCGCGGTAGCGAACTTGAGGCCCATGTCCTATACCCTGCCATTCTGACATGCATTTTCATATATATATCCTATAGTTAATGATAAATAGAGGCAGGATGCCAACTAAGTTGTCACAGTCAAACTTGCCAACTGTCTTGGAATTAAAACTTTATCTTTACTGATTCTTTTTTATATATGTTAACTTGTTAATCCGGCTTGTTGATAAAGTACCTGATCTGCTTCCCAACTCTCAAGATGCGTGGCAATAAAAACCGGTTGTATATTGCCTTGTACCCCAGTGGAGTCGTCAATAACGAAGAGCGAAGGTAAATACTACAGATACTGTTTACCCAGCTGAAGCTAAATTCCAGCTATAGGTATCATTGGGGCTTTCTTATCGGACCAAAGAACGAAAAAGGTGCCGAAGTGTCTGGTATGCGCTACCATGTCAAGAATCACCCTATTCACAGCTGGATATATGAGGAGACACCTCTGTCCAATGTGCGGAGTACTAACAATCTCCTCGCTCGTATTGTCATCGCCAAGATCGAAGACGAAGACCGGTTGGTCGAAACTATTCGGAACACACCCGTTGTCCAAAACGACCCTAACTGGCGTTGTCGAACATGGGTCGCCCAAGCTTTGTCCCGGATAGCTCAAGATGGCATGGCTACTGGGACCGCGGAACTAGATTGGAAAAAGATCGAGGTGGTTGCTCGTGAATATGTCGCGAGTAAGACTGCAGCTGGAAGATATCTCAATGCCGCGGACATGGCGTTGCCGAAGCCGACATATGATATGCTCCAACGGAAGGAGGTTGTACCTTAGCTAGCAGGATCCGTTTCTGGTTTGATATTTGTTTCTGTTTCGTTGGTGTATCTGGTAGGATTGTGTTTCAGACAGGGTATCAGAACTGTATTTGGCGAGATTTCAGATATCTCCCCACCATCTTTGGCGCGTCTTCTCCATTTCAAGCTCGGCAGGGTAGGGATCAAGAAACTGAGCAATAAAACCTTGCCATGCTTGCCGAGTATGGTTCCCACACCATGCAGAAGTGTATTCCCAGTAACAAGGGTACCAACCCGCAAACTCCCAGTCAATGATACCGACGACATTGCCACCGCGAACCAAAATGTTGAAAGGATTTAGATCTCCATGAGTAAACACCGGCGGCGGCCACGGGCCGTCCTGTTTACTCACCATTTCTTTTATTTCCTTCCACTCTTGATCATGCATGTGGTTCGGCTGTTCTTCTGGCCTGAGATCTTCACGCAACCATCGATGGAAATCTTGGACACACTCGAACGGCCCGAATCTGGGTCTTGACCGTGGTATGCGGGAATCGCGCAACGAACCGCCTCGACAGCTTTCTACTCCTGTGCCAGGAGGTGGCGGAAGAAGCCTCAGTTCCTGGAACATTTGCCGAAGCTGTGCGAAAATGTTGTCCAGGTCGGCATCGGACAATGTTGGCCAGGCTTCTGCCAGGGAATTTCCTTGAATGCGCTCCATAACGATAAAGGCTCGATTCTTGTGGATGAATGAGCAGTGGACAGCCGGGACAGGGATGGAAGTGTTGGCGGCGACGAAACTCATAGTTGCTGCTTCGGTCAGATGGATAAATGGCCCCGTCTTAACAATGAGGTGTTTGGAAATGGGAATACAAGGTCCATTGTGTTCGTACAAGCGCGCGGTAGTTTTGAGAGCGATGCGGGTCAGCAGGCGACGAAGTAGCGTATTTTTTATGGCCAAGGAGCCTGTACCGTTGTGTTGAGTGGCCGTTCCGTCGTCGGGAGGGACGTAAGGAGTTGTTGACATGCTGGAAGCTAACGAAGCAGAATCGCTGGCTTAACGGAATTAGAGGCGCTGCTTTATGTATCGCACGAGGCCATCAGCTTATTTAGATGAAAGCGCGCTGTGGATGCTGACATATGGGTTGTTCAAGAAGTGACGAATAATATTGACGCAGGATTAAAATTAGGCAATTGATAGGGGTGCTGCAAGCTTATGAGTGTCGCACTTTTAGCAATTCCCATTGGTCCAAAGTCTCATCAGCCCCGTCAGGCCACCCCGCAGAAGGCGGTGAGCCAGTCCGCTCCTTCTTCACAGTTAGAACTTCCCTAATCAAGCATGTAGACCAGAAATGCGCCGCATTTCCACTTCTGCACCAATCAGAATCTCCATTTTCTTACCCCGAATTTCCCCTTTGGAAATGCGCCGCGTTTCTTCCACGAAGGCACGTGCCAACTATGTAGACCTCGCGCGACTGATAGCTTGGATCTTAGAGTCTCGATACTATGGCACTTCTAAGTGAAGGAGCTTGATGTCTGTTTTCTCTTTTCTCGAAAGTAGGGTAATTATCATACTGGAACTGTGCCGATACCTACAGGGGGATTTATCATCCAAAATTTTCATTCCGCATAATTGGTAGTTATATGTCATCCTTTCTGCTAGAACGAGCTCCTGACAAAAGTGACTTTTACACCACGAGATCAGGCGGGTGGAAATCATGAGGGAACGTAGCATGAGGTCGAGTCGTGATGATGATGTTGGGCCTGTTCAACAGATCTTTGAGAAGTTCATGCTTCGGATGAGACCGTCCGTGTCTAGGCTCTGTGATCACTTTGGTGACCTCGTCCAGGCCGTCCAACAGGAAAAGCGTGTCTCCGGATTCCGTTTCATTTATGTGTTGCTGCATCCCACTGCTGAGCGACTTTCCGTTCTCATGTTGCCAAAAGAAGATATGATGGAGCATGCCTCCAAGGTTGTACCCGTGGTTGGATGGATCTTTCAGCTCCCTCAATCGGACCCAAACCACCCGCTTGAACAAATCTTGCCACATGTTCCTATGAACAAAGTCATGAACAATCTTCTTGCAGAGAGTGGTCTTCCAGACGCCAGCGCGGCCCCGAATCACTATTCTTCTTGGCTCTTCTATGTTTCCGTTGGGCAACTCGCGCGTCCGGAAGAGCTGCGGTAGTTCTACTCTCAGGCTCTCATGCGGGGCTTGCAGCTTCAGTCGTTCAGCCAAGGAGAATGGTGATGGGCGGAGCGTTGCGTTTTCGGATCTTTGCTTCGAGCTGTCCGCTTGTTGCAGCTGGACGAGCGCAAGGTTGATATAGCACTTATCTATTTCCAAAGGGTCTCCCGAAAGCCGCTCAATCTTGAGCCTTTCTGGGGTATAGTGTTTTGTGCGTATCCTGGCGTCTGCTTGCTCAAGCGGCGTTCCAGCCTGGATCTCGACAAGAAATCGTTGAATAGTGTCCACAACCGTCCTGTAGTCCGGATCATCATGTTTTGGCCCGCAGAACTTGTTCATTAGGACGTGGGTCCGTTTCAGTGGTAGTCGGTTAGGAATATCATCCAGTGTCCCAGAAATCATATCTACAAGCTTCCGTACCTTAGCTCGAAATTAAATGGCTAAAAATTATCATAAATATTTCCTACCGGGTTTTGGGAGCCTAGCAATAGTAGGGAGAGAAGAGGAACTTTGGCCGTAAGCTTGGTATAACCGGTTTCATGAAATGTGAACCCTTTCAAGCCCCCGTGATTGCGATCGTTATACAAGCCGAGCGAACTATCTCATAAGACATGCGAGATCAAATGTTGGTGAGTTGACCCAGTCAAGCAACTGAGCGAGTTGCTTGCTTCGCATCGCTGCCCAGACTCTCAGGCCTGGCTGTGCCGATAAGGATACGTCTTGGAACGAGGTGCCTCGGAATGGCGTCGCGAGAAATATGATTCTACGAGTGGCTTCTCGAATAGTGGCATACGCGTCTTTCGCCTCGGCAAGAGTCTGCATTAAGATGATACCTCCCAGGCAGGAGCCAATGAAGAGGATCGGTCGATCTCGCTTTAGACTCGATCCAAGGATGCCTTGGAGTAGGGATACAGCAAGCTCTTCAATCTTGAGCGGAACGGAGTCTTTCGTTTCGAACAGTTCGGCTGGCCAATCGCATGTGTAGATGCGAGTGCCCGGAACCCCTGCGGGCAGCATGTGTTCATCGGCCGACCAGTTGACTCTGTCCGTTGTTTTTCTTGTACTATCAGGTTTATGGTGATTTTGTATCGAGGCCATGGATGGCAATGGTGTCAATGCCTGTATCTATCTTGGAGGTGTTCTCAGCGGATGGATTAAGGAGGCGCAGGTGGATGCCGCGCTGCCGTCTGACGACTGCCGCTCGAGGTGTCGCAGCCGTCGTTGCTATTGGCAAAGTTTCAGGCCTAGGCCTGCAAGCCAAAGAAAAGCAATGGTAGCTACACCGGCCAGGAGAAGGACTAGACCATCAGACGTCATCGCTATAGTGATCAGATTGGCCAGGAGCGCAAGGAGTTCCACGCTTCTCGTTAAAGAGCAACAGGTGGGGTTACTGTGTGGCAATTAGTTTTCCCTTGGATTAACAGCGTTTAGGTATGAGGAGATGTTAATTTTTTCACTAGAAATGCTTCCTGTATGGCCATCACGTCCCGCTGTGCCCCTCGTCTTTTGATGCGCAGACACCAGGTGTAGTACATGGCCACGTTGGTATAGTCATTGACACAAATAATCATGGGCAGGAATCTCGGTATACCCCAGGAGAATCTACAATATGGACCATGGTCAAGTCGATCAGCTCGGTCATCAAGGATAGGGTCGTTAACATCGACGACTTTAGGCCTCAGCACTGAACAAAAGTTTCGACAAAGGCACATACCTTGACTGTTCTAGTCATATCGATGAGCGACATCACAGTCAACAAGCCAAGGGTGTTTCGACCGTTGACGTGCCAGTACACATAGGCGCGAAGAAGAAGGCATTTTAAGGAATGGCCATAAGAGTGGGTGAGTCAAATGTATTTCGAGTAACAGGACAGCTATAAGATATAGGTTGAAGGATATAGGCCCAACCACTATGTAGCTTATACTCAGCACATGGAAGTGAAAGCGGCCGACCTCGATGATAGAGTTTTTGCTCTTCCACCAGAGGCATCACAACCGCAGTTGAAAGCAAAAGCAGAGGGAAGGAGTTTGACGGTGAACTCAATGGCAAAGCATTATATGACCCAGAAAAGTGGATTACATGACAATCGCATAATAAACTGGAGAGAGATTGCCCTTACTCCGTACGAGCTACATGAAAAGAGGGCTTCAACAGATAAGTCAAAAGAAAATCAAAAGCTCAGAAGTGAGGGCTGAGAGAAGCAGGCTGACTAAATCGTCAAGGGTGAGCTACGGAGACTCAGTAAGATCTGGGCAAAGGACAAATGAGAGGATAGCCGAATATCATCGCGGAATACGATTTCGATGTATAGTGGGAGATGATTTTAGTAAAGGTCAAGGCGCTGAGGGATAAAGCTAAGCAGGTTGGAACTGGAAAGTGGAAGAGCATTTAATGTGGATTGAACAAAGGCTGTCGTAGTATGGACTAGGTGAGAGCCACAGTCGTCACCATGAACTAGAAACGAGATGGTTCGGAGGAGAAGTGTTGCCTGAAGATGTTTCATAGTAGCGTAACTCTACTATAGAAAGAAGAGAGGTGACGGCGGTACCGAAATACTATGTCAAGCTGTAAGAATCTCTGAAATCCTGGCGAACAGACTAAAGTAGGGACGATGAAAATCAGATGAGGTGGGAAATTATCAGGCTCGGGTGTTTTTAAGCAGCAATAATAAAGAGAGTTCACAATATAGATAGCTATAGTTTGCAAAGGTGAGTTAGCAGGAGAGGGTGAAATCGATCGTGTGGGATGTATGGCAAGATAAGCAGAGTAGGGGCGTGGCTTGAGCAGTACCATTTATACTAGCGGTGGTAGGAGTATTTAAAGATGCAGAAATAAGGACGGATTAAGTGGCAGGATGACTTACATAACGAGAAATATACCTAAGAGCTGAAGGAGGAAGGTAGAATAATATAGATCCTAGCAAATAGTCAGATAGATTAGAAGCACTAAGCGAAAAATTATAGTCAGCCTGGGAATAGTAGCGTAAGATGGATTACGAGATTGCAAGAAATTGATTATCTTGATACAAACAGAAGGACGGGGAATTAGGCGTAAGGATATTCCATAAAATGAGACTACAGAGCTTTAACGTTAGTATGAGAAGACTTGGAGACTTAAATCGAAATAGACCCCAGGATTAAGATGGCCTAACCGAGGTATAGAAGAGACCCCGGTGAATGATGCTGGTACGGGGAACGCGATGGTGCAATTCTATGGGCTGTATAAACTCAGGGTTGACCGGCTAGATTTAAAAGAATATGAAAGACCCTATGTTTCGTATGTCGAGGTGATCTGGATCATCCGTCGTTGAAGTAAGAAGTGGAAAGAGAGTTGGTTAGGTAAGGAAGCTGTAAGAGGGTAGGTCCATAAGATACATTGGCGTTGATAAATAAAGACGAAGGTAGAGTAATGCGAGATATAATAAGAGAGAATATAATCTAGACTGTAGGGATAGTGGCAAAGCTGTGTTTTTATGATATCTGAAGCACACCCTCGGAAGTCAGCACACCTGATGAGTGTATGATATGTATTGTGCTGATTTAGAGTGGAGGATTCAAGATAATCTGCAGATAATGCTACTAAAAAGCCAAATAAATTGACGCCTGTATGATAAGTTAATAAAGAATGTAGCAAAAAGGTCGGAATAGTATCGATTAAATGGCTTTAACTATTATTAGTCTGGAGAAAACAGACGTATGTAATACCCAATCAGTGAGCTGATTAAGGGTAAATAACGTAAGCTCTTGAGTTGTCGAGGGGGGATTTACACGATAGGGTCGGTATACAATGATTTTGACGATAATTATGCTCAACATTTAGAGAATAGAGGGGGTGATAAGCAGTGGCGAGAGTAAAGAATACATAGGAAAGAAAGATATAACAAATGAGCTGCTCCTAATCACATAGATAATAGCCTTACTATAATAATTACTATTATAGAGTAACTTTAT
>JADDON010000343.1:0-27893 GCA_017140175.1 Fusarium staphyleae
CTTCCCCCCCTTCCCCCCTACGACTCTGCAACGCAACCCGGCCTGTGTGTTTGCGTTTGCGCAGTACGCGATGGATCTACAAACAGCGACACGCAGGAGGGACAGTATAAGTTATGTGCGAAGGGATGACAAGGGTGAAAGAGAGGACACAAAGACGCGTGATGGACTCAGACCTTGATGGACGAATGTGAATGTGATGGAGTTCATAAACCGATACACCAGCATGGAAATAGGCTACCCTAAGCTTCTAAGCACAAACATCACCGCTTTACCATACATAACTCGGACAAATACCAACTATCGTCATCATATATGACCTTGATCTCTCCAAATCTCGGCCCGTTCCCATTATCGTCCCATCACTCCTTACAACAAACAAACACCAAGCCCAATGTCCGTCATTTGACTTGGGCCTCCGAGTCCGACACAAGGAATACTTGGGAATAGCATCACGCGTTACCGGGCGAGCCGGTCTGGAACCGTAACATATAACTAAATAGCCCGAAGAACATACATCAAACATAATATACTCATTTCTACAAGCAAAAGAGTGTTTCCCACTATCCAAACGCCCTGAAATGCCCCACGATGCGATGCTATGCCCCTATCCTTGACGCCAGAGAAATGCCATAATGCTGCTAGACAACCACGCTGAACCCCCCAGCTCATTGTGTACAAACCATCCCCCATCTACTCGTCCTCCTTGTGCTTGATGTACACTGGAATTCCATACAGTACGACAGCCGCAGCGTTCAAGTACTTGAACTTGCACGCCTCTCTCGACCGCGCAACCGCCTCTGCTAGTGACACATTACGTGTTACCTGACCACCTCCCTCCACTTCGCCAACACTCTCCTCGCTCAAGGCCCTGCCCTTCCCCTTGGCCCGCTTGAGCTCCTTGAAGGTGCCCTTGGGAAACAGGCCCCATTCCTCAAACGATCGGCCCGCAAACCGATCAATGTCCCTGTCGGTAACGTCCCACAGCGTGCCCACCACGGCTGGACAGCCAGCCATCATGTAGTTCCACACGGGACCGTAACACTCAAACTCCCCAGCTTCTGTCAGTGACGCCGAGCTGCAGCCCATTAGGAATGTCGCTGGCTTGCACTTTTCCAAGCGGCGGATAGTCCTGGCACGCACGTACTGCGCACCACTTCCGTGCCCAAAGTATAGTAGAATCTCCGAGTTGGACAGAGCGTCTTCGAATTCCGCTTCCTGAGGAGCGCGGTTGACGATGCCTTTCCAGCTTGAAAGGGCCTTCATTGTCGGCTGAAAATTGGCCTGGGTGTTTACAAGGTCGGTCGACGGGTTCAAGATATAGGTGCCACGCTCAGCCGAGACGTAGTGGCCCTCGGGCATGTCCTCAGGTGCATCCTCCCCACCAGTCGATGGCTTAGACTCCATAATGAGCTGCCTCAGGCAGGCTAGCGATGGGACACGCGATACTGCGAGCCCTTCCATGCACGGCATCGACTCCCAGGGGAACGCATGAAGCGCTTTGTCAAGGACAAGAACGGTGTGAGCACCATCTGCCCGCTCTGAACCGGTCTTAACTGCATTGTAATATCCGCGCAAAGCATCATACGTCTCCACAACCATCGCATCAAAGTCGATTTCATCGTAGGCGTTGCGCTCCCCGTGGAACTGGAGAATGTCCACAACGAAGTAGAGCAGGTCGTTGAGTGCTTCGTCAAAGTCGACATCGGGGTCGGTAGGATCACCCAAACCAATGAACAGGTCGAGGACACGAGGATCGAGGGAAACCTTTGATGTCTTGGCTGTCTTCTTCCCACGAATCCGGTTTCGAGAGGGCAGACTGGTGTCAAGGATCTGCTGAAAGCTCTTCTGGAATCGTGCGAGCAAGTCTGGCCGTCGCTCATGCTGAGAGAAGATACCCTTGAAGCCGCCCAGCCAGGTAGTCTCGATTGTGCTGAGAAGGTCCCTGAGTCGTTCGTCCAGAGACTCTCTTTCTGCCCACCAAGCACTTTTTGCGCCCTTGGCGGTAAAGTCACGACTGGCAGAGTGGCTTGTCTCGTTGGCAAGTCGAATAATCTCCAGCATCTCCTCTCGTCCGTGCTCGAAGTTAAAGACCTCCGAGTCCGCATCTCGGGAATTAGCACGCTCAAGAGGCATGCGGAGGATGAAAGGACTGTGACCGGCTTGGAACTTGGTGATGCACAAGTCGTGATGATTGTCGCTGAGAGAGACGGAAATCACACTCCAACTATGAGGTACCAACTCGATGTAGCTCTTCTGGAACTTAGTCATATCCGAAGTGAGCCCCAGGCTCGCTCGCCTTGAAGTTTGTGAAGTTCCGACTTCGGCTGACTTGCTTAGAGTCTGCGCCGATGTTTTGTACTGAAGTGTGCTCTGCTCGCGCTTCCATGTCACATTGCGAGCCAAGTCGACAGAGAAAGTGGCAAACCCAGAACCGGCGAGTACCTTGGATTGCGTCGTGGATGTAGCGGAAAGGAGAATGACTGTGTTTTGCAGCAAGGCAGAGATACGATGGACCGTGGAACTGTTAGCGGTTATCAGGGTAGAGGCATGAGCTTCAAGTAGTAATTCTTGAGCCTGTCTTAATGCATTTGCGAACGCAGGAACACCACGCTCCTTGGAGCCCTTGCGTTCCGCGGCACCTGTTGTGGCACGACCTTTTCGAGGAGGCGTCTGGCTTAGAGAGAGTCTACCAGAAGCACCATTATCAGAGGCTGCAATTGCTGGGAACGATATAGTCGAGTCCTGGATGACAGAGAAGACCGGATCATGGATCATCTGCTCCGTACTATGGCCGATGAGGGAAATCGCGGTTACCACTTGCTCCTGTGAGAGGGTATTAAAAAGCTTGGGAAGCTCCTTTGCATGTTCCAAAGTTGACAATGCTGATGACCAATTCTTCTGGTTGATAAAACCCAGAGCCCTAGATAGAATAACAGAGGCCATCAGTGATGCCTGGTACACATCGTTTGGAAGTTTCGATATTTCCGCTACCAAGGGAGGCTGCGGCTTCACGGCTGGTTCTCGCTTTCGAGCTCGTGGAGCAGCAGCAGCGGCGGCCCTGGCTCTAGTCGTCCTAGTAGTAGTGCGTGTCGTCCGCGCCGCAGCAGGGGCTCGGGTCCTATTTGTTACCGGTGCCGTCTTCTTCGCCTCATTTTGGATACTTAGTACTTTTCCATGATCTCCAAGACGCTGGGCAGTCTCCTCCGCAAGCTGAAGCAGTTCGCGAGCCTTGTCTTCATCACCTGCGTCTCGGTATAGACCGCCTAGCTGGCACGCAATCTGAACGCGAGAAGCACATATCTCCTGCGGTATCTCATCGAATGCCTCACTACCAAAGTCAAGGGCCTTGGTGAGTTTTCCAGCACGATGGTAGATAGATCCTATCCAAGCGAGCACCTGCGCACGGTACATGGATGAACCTGTGCTCTCAGCGATCTTCTGTGCTGATTCAGCATAATATATGGTTTCCTGGAACATGCCCAGGTGGGCGTACACCGAGGAAATATGTAAGAGACCGCGTAGTAGAGGAAACGCCAACGTCCAAAACCGGGGACCTATCACTTGACCGAGTTTTGAGCCAGCCTTAACACTATCAAGGCTCGTCGTGGAAGCGTTCAGATCGTTCGAACTGTCCGTCTTGGAAGACGATGATTCAATCTTGGACCAGTCGTGAGAGAGAATTCGGACGCTGGATCGAACACAACTGAGAGCTTCTTGCACTCGACCTTGCTTCAATGCGAGGACAGAGTCGAAGAAAGAGCTGAGAGCCAGAGACATGTTGACTTGGGACTTTGAAAGAGCCCAGGATGAGGTAGACCCGTTGTATATTGCCTTGGCAATCGCCAACGAAGAGTTACTGCGGATTCGTTAGGTTTGCTCGGACTATTGTGTGTAGTTTACTTACGCTTCATCGATACTACCGACTCCAGAATAATACTCGGCCTGGGCGAGATGGAAATCCGCAATGAGGCCCTGAGATGCCCCTTCGGCTTGGTCAAGAAGCTCCCTAGTCGCTTCAAGAGTCTTCTTGGCCTCAGAAAAGTGACCGATAATAAGATGTTGCGACGCAAGAAGGGTGTGATGAAGAATTGCGTTATTGTATGTCGGCTCTGCGAGAATCTTTGAAAGCGGCACTGAAAGCTTAAGAATCTCGAGTTGTAAGCTATTTTCGCCACGAAGGCTGGCAAACTGGCTAACGGACTGTAGGTGTGCAACGAGGCCATCTGGATTGTCGATTGTTTCGTAAAGGTCGGCCCTTGACTTGCAGGGTTCGACCATTGATGTCCAGGAAGAGATAGCATCGCCCACAACATCTACCGGAAACGGCGCACCAGTTACAGCCAAGGCCAACACTGACTTGTGATATGCCCGCAGGTGTGGGATATACCGGACCAAAGGATCATCTTCACCGTGCGTCTTGCCATCTAGGTACTGAACCGCATCTTCTGCCGAGTTCCTAATCTCTTCCAGACCGGTTTCTTCTCCAATATTCTGGAAGAGCAACTGCAACAGAACCCGCAGGCGTCGGATGGGAAATCGATCCAGAGTATATATTCGTAGGAGCGCTTGAACCGAGGGGTCGTGTAACTTCAAGGGCTGTCCTCGACAAGCTGTTTCTCCAACGACTTGCATGAGATGTTCCAGGACAGCAGCACGTTCACCCTCCTGTAAAAAGAAAGCCCAGTCGTTCCAAGACTGGTCGAGCTTGGCAATGGAGCGCAATGTGCGTGACAGAGTTTCGGCCTTCTCATCAGAGCTCCAGGCAACGCTCGGTGGCTGAGAAGTAAGAGCGGCTGTAACATTGACCAAGGCGCCATCTTCAATCATGTTGGTACATATTGACCGCAGTGTACGAATCGCATCATTACTGCGGTTTGCTGTCTTGCAAAGATCCGCAAAGAGCTCTAGTTTGGTTGAGATTTGCGCCTTTTGCTGTTGAATCAGGGGTCGATCCTGAATCATCTCGATGGACCGGCTGAGAGACTGAAGAACCTCTTTGTTGATTTGCTTGGACTTGCCGATGTCCTTCCGTAGCTGAGTGTATCTCGCGAAGTAGAGGCCGGATATTTTGGTATAGTAGACACCGAGCTGTTCAGCCCGTGACGCTGATATAGTGGGATCGAGAACAGACTCGACCAACCTGCTGCAGTCCCATAACACTTCATCCATGGGCTTCCACTCAATCGAGTTCGATTGAATCTCGCCGTTGACCACCATTAACGCACCGTCGAGGATCTGACTAACGGTCTGCATTAGCAACTGTCGCCGTTGATCAAATTGCAGGAGGCTCTTGGCTGTGGCGTCCTTGCCAGGAGAAGCCCCCAGCCAACGGCGAGCGAATCGAGGGAATCGCATTATGAACGTTTTCATGGCGTCCATGATGGAGTCAAACGTCTGGTTATCAGATTTCTTGTCCATCTTATTCACAAGAAGCCCAACAGCGGATCTTCTAGCGATGGACAAGCTTTCCAACAAGTCGTTCAAATCTGTAACGTTGCCACTCAAATTACCATCTAGACTATCAGTGACTTCTTTGGCGAGCTGCTCCGTTTGGGAATCACATTCGGCCTGTTTCAATAAAGCCGCAAGAAGACGTGCTGATATCGAAAAGATGCGTGTGGTAGATTCTTCGTCGAGTGCGTCTTTGAGCATTTGAAACCAGTGGCAAGCCGCTTTGTATTGACGGTCGGTCTGAGCCGCGATGCCTAGAAGTTGGTATATCGAGGTTAGGGGGGAGTCAGAGGAGGTAGTCGCTTGGGACTTTTGGGCTTTGGTGAGTTCTGTGAGCTCGTCGAACGAAGTAGCGATTGTGTCGTAGATAGGACCGGCTGTGGGCGTTTGGCGTCGTGTCAAGGCGCGTATACAGCGAGCGAATGGCGAAAGAACTTCATCGTCAACATTGCCTCGATGGCCAGCCATCTTCCACCATCGGAGCTGGGATTTGAAACAAAGTACTTGTAGCTTGAAAGCTGTACTGGGAGAAGGGCTGAGCCTCTGCTCTGCCGCAACTTGGTCCTCCTTACTGGAGACGCTAGGTGCCAGCGACAATAGGGTTTGAGATAGCGAAGCGAGTTGGCGGGCTGCCTTTTGTGTGTCCTTCTTGTTTTGCGCGCCTAGCCTTTCAAGGAGCTTGATAGGAGATGAAGGATGGGCCTCGTCTAGAAACGGCAGTGCTGCTTCGATTTGCGCGGGCTTTTTCGCATGTGTCATCCAGCGCAATACTTGTATCTGGCAGGATGTGACAACAGAGAGGAGGTGATCCGGAACTTGGTGGCCATAGTCGAGCAGCTCAGCAATGATTTGAGAAGCAGTTTGAACCTCGGTTGACGCAAGCTTGGTCTTGTCGTTCGTGATGTCCAGTCTTCGCTTCAGTACCCTCAACTCCTTCAAGGCCTGGTCCTGGATCCCGAGGGCAAGGAGCTTACCAATGAAAGCCGACATACCGTTCTCGAGCTGGAAGTCGGTCTGTGTAGGTTGGACGGGGCCCATGATGCATCGTAGGCAAGAAAAAGCGACACGCACACATTCCACCGTCGCAAGGCATCCTGTTGAATGTGCGACCGGATTCGATATTGCTTTTGAAGACATGTTGGGCGAGGTAGCAACTCGATTCAGCGTTCGGGGCTGTAGCGGCGATAAGGGCGCGGACAATGATCTTCGTAACGTCCGCGGCGCGGCAGCTTTTCGTGAATCGCCATGGGAAGACTGTCCTTTGCTCGGTGTCGAGGGAGACGCAGGCTTTGAGGCTTCGTTCAGGGACTTGATGGCGATGTTGATGACATGCGTCGCAAGAGCAGCACGATCCTTGCTGGACAGCTGCTCGACGGGAGACTTTGCCGCGTGTGTTCTAGCAGTGGCGGGTCTCTTCGTCTTGGGGTTCGTCGTCGTTCGTGATGCCGCCCGTGAGTTCGGAGCATGAGGTGTAGTAGATGAGGTCTCGGCGTCGGGTAGCAGCAGTTCCTTGAGCGTCACCACGGTAGCCGTCGTGCATGTCGCGATGGACGCAAGAGCTGCCTTGGCCGCGTCGGCCTTTGCTTGAGGTGAAGCCATGTAGATTATGTGCGTCAGTTCCTAATCATACCGTCACTAAGCCTCAAGCTCCTATCCAAATGGAGTTGCGGATATGGAAAAGTCGACGAAAGACTGTAGTCATGAAGTATGTTCCATAGTATAATTCATTTGTGTAGCCGCAATTGGTCATAGTGGGCTAAACACCGGGGGTTGGTTGTCCAGGGCAACCGTCGGACCCCGGATTGAGCGGTCCGTGCCCCAGGCTTTTCGGCAGAACTTCTTCAAGTTTCGGGTCTACGGATACCACCTTGAGACATCGCCCTTAAGTGTGCAAACGGCAACGAAACTCGACAATGTCACTTCGTCGAATCTCGATTCGGTCAAGCAGCGTGCGAGCGGCCTCGCTTGTGCTAAAAGCGTCGACTGTGTCTCGTCTGGGCATCCGCTTCTCGAGCACAGCCCCTGCGACGATCGTCGACCGTTCGTTCTGGAGATCCCTGGTGCCGAAGCCGCTTCGCAAGGAAAACCGTCAGATTAAGAAGAAGTCGAAGGAATGGAACCCGGCGACATTCTTCATTGCGATCTTCCTGCTCATCGGGTCTATGTCAATCCAAATGATTGCTCTACGGAATTCCTTTGATCGATACATGCGACAGTCTGAAGCTCGGATTACGACACTGCGGGACGTTGTGGAAAAGATCCAAAGGGGCGAGACCGTGGACGTGGAGAAGGCACTTGGTACCGGCGACCCCAACAAGGAAGCAGACTGGGAAGAGAGTAAGACTGTCAGTTCCATAGGAATTCGAGATCGAGTTGCTGATAATCTTAGTCTTGAAAGCTATTGAGCGTGACGAGGCGGCCCGCAAGTCGAGGCAAGAAAAGGCGAAGCGTAGCGAGGCTGCGACTCCAACACTTGAGACCAAAAACGAAGAGCCGACAAAAAGTGCCGATGCCGCACGAAGGACGACGAAGAGTGGCAGTCTCGGAAATTTCTTTTAAATGCGAATAGATTTATCCTCTGGGACGGTAGAGTTGTACAGATATACGAGGTTCAAGAGAGCATATCCTTGAAGATACCATGGTTCCCTATCGACGCTTCTAACGGAGTTGATCTTTGTTGCGATGGGAGGACATCGTTGCGCAACGCCGAAAGCAGAGCCGGGAGGATATCATCCGTCGACAAAGCAACTCTCACGCCCTGTTCTCCCCGTTGATTTGGGTCCAGGTCCGCAAAGAGTTTATCCTCACCTCTGACACCCCCCATGCTGATGATGGCCATGGGCATACCTCGATCCTGAGCTCGCTTGGCAAGTCTCCAAGCCGAATACGTGGCAAGGGAGGTGCCCACGACAAGTAGCTTTCCAGCTCCGTCAATGGCGTCCTCGGCGGCTTGTTTGACACCAGTGTCAATGCTCTCTCCAAACATGACAACGGCAGGCTTTAAGATACCAGCGGTGCTGGGGAGTTTCCAGGCTCCGTCTGAGTCGACTTCAACGACATGCTCATGACCGTCCCCAGTCTTGGGGGGCTTGGATAAGCACTTAGGACATGATGGATACCTGAAAGTTGTATAAGGGGCATCGGGCAGGTCAACGTCACCATCGGGGTTCATCTTGATACCCTTGAACCGTCGTTCGGCTGGGTCTTCTGTGTCTAGAGCACCCGAGGCGAGAGCTTCTTTCAGCAGAGTAGCCCATCGTGGGTTGAGCCGGGCTAGGTTTTGCTGAAACTCATCCCGTGAGAACTCGGTAGTGCAAGTTGTGCAGACAATGGATCTCAGATATCCATGGAGCTCGAGGGTTGGTAGATCAGGGTGAGCTTTTGAATGGAAAGAGTCGACATTCTGAGTAATCACACTCCGTATCAAACCGAGGTCTCCAAGATCTCTGATGGCATAGTGGCCAGTATTGGGTGCCGCCTTGTGAAGGCTTGACCAACCGAGAAAACTGCGAGCCCAGTACCGCTTGCGGGCTTCGTGATTATTTAGAAACTCGTTGTAGTAGATGGGACGGTATGTCTTATTGACCCTGTATGTGCCCTTGACGCCTCTGTAGTCGGCAAGGCCGGACGCGACTGAGAGGCCAGCTCCGGTAAGGAGAACGGCAGATGACGGTAGGTGCGCAGGAGAGGGAGCGGCGAAGAACCGATGAAGAGCGGCAATGGCGCCGGGAAGCGTCGAGGCTGAGGCGGGAGTAACTGTCGCCGGCGATAACAGGTCCGTGTAAGGGATTCGTAAGAGCGGTTTGCTCATCGGAACGATTAGCTATATCCGGCTGTTGATTGATCGATTCAGATTGGCTAGGGGCTGCTGAAGGCCTGTGTTGAGGCTCGTGAAGTGGGAGAGGCAGGCCAAGTAGCTGACGATGCAGTTTCCAATCTCTGACAAAGGATTGGCCAACAGTGAATGATAGCAAGGACCAGGGACGGACTGAAGTTCGGGACGAAAAGTGTTACGCAAGACACTGCAAATCAAATTGTATCAGTCACAAGTCAAGAAAACCATGCAGTTTGGCATTGAAGACCTGGAAGAGCGCGTCATTGGTTTCAGACAAAATTCCGAGCTCGTTCTCAGCCTTGCACGAGTAGCGTGAAAGCCATGCATGCCCGATTTGGTGGCGTTGATATCCCCCACAATCCGAGCCTTGTGCTGCAAGCTTGGGTTGCGCAGGGATTCCGCTGACAAAGATGATGGTAAAGATAAGGCAAGGTAGGGAGTACATACTTAGGTAGTTAACTACCTGCAGGGCTTTGTCAAGTCCAGTCTTGCGTTGAAAAGAGGCTACCTAGGCTATCCCGCTCCCGTCTTGGATCTTGCGCATGAATAGGAGAGGAAAGACGGATCATCGGGCAAGATGTGATGTTGTAGCGATGAAACTCAATTGAAGAGCTTGACCGCCCCTGTAAACGTGTACGTATATCAACCGATACGTATTATTGGCCTTTTCGCAGCGGTCAAGGCTTTCCAGGTCCCAAAAAAGCCCCAGGCGGTTCCGGCGATCGGAACCTCGCGTTTCCCATCAGGCGAGTCCTGTCATAAGTTAACGTTAGTCGGTGGATTCGGATTCGCCATCCTTTCAGCTGGGAGCAGCCTTGGACGATGGCGTCGCCAATTGCCGCAGCAGGTTTTCTCTCCCGGTGGATAAGTTAGGCCTTTTGGGTTCTGTCTGATAATCTTGATAATCTTTCTGGATCTCTTCTTCTGCACCAACCGAACCCAGCAAATCAGCTCATCTAATCAGCTCATCTCGTCCACCGACTTACTCATCCTCCGTTAACGGGCACAGCCGAAGAACAGACACAACAAACATTGATTCATATACGTATGGGGATTGCGACGCAGTACTCCGTACTAAACCACGCAATTGGCTCTCTCTCACCTTGAAACTCGCTCGTCCTGGCACATCTCCCACATTCCCGTGTCTGCCTGCGACTGCCGGATATACGTATGAGTCTCCAGCAGGCCGGGCGTCCCGCGGGCGTGGCCTTGTGCCTGTCTGGAGGAGTGACGTCGGCAACCGGAACGGCCACGCCCGCCGCGCAAGCTACAGCGCAAGCCCGTAGCTTCTCGTGGAGACACCCTTATGTCTCGCGGCATGGACGCGGCCAGTTACTGCTTTTGAGGACACATACTCCCCACGTCGCCTGTCTACGCGCTCTTCGGACTGTCTCCATCGTCGCCGCCCTGTCAACTTGCGCCTACCTTACAGCCTCGTCAAAGTACCACGTCTCAAATATCGCGCCCGCCGCCGCTCGTTCTCATTCGACATCTCTCCCACGTTTCGCCGTCCTTCGCAGCAAAGCTCGACCAATACCAAACCTCGTTGCCGCTTCAGCCTCCCAGATGCGTGCGCGTACTGGCTCCGGACACAACGACAAGACAGGTCAGAGCCCCAAACACGATCACGGCCACAGCCATAGTCACGGCATCATGGGTCATCATCACCACCACGACAATGCCTACCTCACCTCAGCCAACAAGGACGATCCTGGCGTTCGAATTACTCGAATTGGCCTTCTCTCTAATCTGGGCATGGCCGTAGCCAAGTTTGCTGGTGGTTGGGCCTTCAATTCCAAAGCCATGACTGCCGACGCATGGCATAGCATTACTGACCTCGCATCCGACGTCCTCACGCTCACGACTGTAACCTGGAGTCTGAAGCCGCCGAGCGACCGATTCCCCATGGGGTTTGGCAAGGTCGAGAGTCTGGGTTCACTGGGAGTCTCAGGTATGCTGTTGGCTGGCGGTCTATACATGGGGTGGGATAGTGGTATGAGCCTCTACGGACACTTCTACCCTGAAGCCGCACACGAGATCATAGGCCACGTTGGACACGGGCACAGCCATTCTCACGGCGCCGCCGCACTCGGAATCCCAAGCATGCACGCAGCATGGCTTGCAGCAGGGACCATTTTTATCAAAGAATGGCTGTATCACGCAAGTAAGTTTGCCAATGGTTCCTTTCCTTGTCTTGCTCTGTTTTGAGATGTGATGTCAACTTTTTACGGCAAAGGCTGGATTAAGAAACCCAATATATCACAGCCAATTGAATGTTCAAGAATGGGAATTGACCAATCGCAGCAATGAAAGTCGCGCGGGAACGCAAATCATCGGTCCTCGCATCCAATGCCATCCACCATCGGGTCGACAGCCTGACTGGCTTCGTGACGCTGGCTGCCATCATGGGCGCCAATGCATTGGAGAACGCGGCGTGGCTGGATCCCGTCGGCGGTCTTCTTATCTCAATGATGGTGATCCAGGCAGGCTGTGGGAACACAATCGCGGCCTTCTGTGAGCTGGTAGATCAGGGCATCGACAGCGAGGTCAAGTCGTCGGTGACCAAGCACGTACGCAAGGCGTTGGTGGGCGTGGCAGGAGGGCACGAGGTCGAACTACGCGAAGTGAGCGGTATCAAGTCAGGCCAGAACTTCCTAGTGGACCTCGAGATGGCGGTACCTGGCGCGTGGTCGGTGGACACGACGCAGCAGGTTGAGGATGCGGTGCGGACACAGGTCGGAGGCATGGTGCGCGGTGTGAGACGGGTTCGTATCCGTTTCGCGCCCAGGGAGGCACCTGTCAAGGCCAAATTTGACGACTTTATCCCCGGAACTGTGAATCCACCGCCCGAGGTGGAGGAGTTGATGGACGATGCCGAGGGAGAAGGAGAATCAGACCATGATCACGATCACCACGATGACAAGCCCAACGGTCATGACATCAAGACAAACGGCTACCGAGAGCACGACCACGACCTCAGGAACAGGAACAAGCATTAGAGTGGAGGACGTGTGCTTGGATGAGTAAGGAGCGAGAGCTGCTGCGTTACAAGACGATTAGAGTCTGTTCCTAGGTTCCTAGGCACTCCGCATCGACCACAACCCCTCGGCGGCACATCCCACCTTGCCATGCCCAGGGTCTGGCTTGGCTTCTGGAGCCTCGAGCTGCCTGCTGCTGACTAGTGGATCCCGACCAGATGAGCTGGAATGACGGATGAGTGGCCGCAGCTTGTTCAAGCAGCTGTTTTACCTGACCGTCAGCGAGAGACGGTATTTGTGCACATGCACATGCAGGACACGTGCACCCCTTCCGTGACTTGATTCCGAGGTGCAGGGGTCTCGTTTGTTTCCACGGCCATTGCCGGAGAGGTTGATGCATAAGGCCATGAGGGCGACGTTGAAAGCAAGAGATTCGTTTGCGTGGAGCAAGGGTAAATTAGACCAACGTTAGATGCTGCTTAAGTACTGTGACTGGGTAACTAGCATATATGGAAAGATGGCTGCATCGGAGGCCGGTCGTTGATTTGGAAAATGCTGCTAAAGACATGCGGCGTATCTTTGTGGCGTCTGTCATGTTAGACGCGCCCCAACAGGATCTCAGGAAACTAACGTTGACGTTAGAAGGGGGAAAAGTTAAGACAATGCATAGAACAACAAAGATCCAATCAAAAGTATCGTGACCTCGTAAAGGCAAACATCTCTAACATACAAGTCTCTGTCTTGTACGACGCGGGGGCCAATATTGGAGTTGACGGCTCCGTGTGTTGTGTTTCTACAACCGTAACTCCCCAAGTCCCCTTTGCCCTCGTTACCCCGAGTCTACATAAGCTTAGGCGGCGGCGGGAGGGAGACCTGAAGCTATCTTGTGGCCCGCCCACCTCCATCTCCATTCTTACAAGCGCTCGTCGTTCATTGGCTCCTCTTGGGCGCGCTCACGAGGATGAGGATGATGGCGGGAGTGCCAGGTTCACTCACAGCCAGGAACCAGAGTTATGGGTCCCATCAGCCGGGATATTGTATGTACCAGCAACTCTTGGCTTCCACGTCAACGTGATGGAAACCAGAAGAAGATGTGTTGATTATTACAGAACGGCCAACAAGTGATAGAGTTAAACACACCTCATGCCAATGCACGGGCGCGGATATAGCCCCGGATATGGGATTGCGTCGGTTATAGCAATCCCACGCACTACCTTAACGTTAACGTAAGTAACTCCGTTACATGCTGTTTGGTGCTTTGGTTGTTAATTACTGCGCCCACGCCTTTTCCACGATGATGGATATTCCCCTCTCTTTTTCCCACCCTCCACCATCTTTGGCTGTCTCGTCCTGTTGTGTACTGTAATAGTGGCGGTCTAAACAAAAGGTACCTTGGGTATAAAGCTCATGGCCCTCTTTTAATCCGGCAGCTTCTTTCCACCTCTTTCATTGCCATCAATCGTCGTAGACTCTCTCACACTCACACTCACACACACACACTCATACACACGCACGCATATAACCTGTTGACGTCGCCAGCTCAAGGCACTTCTAATCGAACTGAGACAACTACTTAAAATTCTCGGCGGGCAGCGTTGTCTTGACCGATCGCGATAGTTACACCTTTTCAAAAGCCCCATAACTAGTCATCATTCACCATGCCGTCCCTCGCTCCCTCCCACGACACGCCCTCCGATTCAAGGCCGCTGTACCTGGGGTTTGACCTGTCAACCCAGCAGCTCAAAGGCACGTGCCCATGTTTCCTTTTCTCGTCTTATAGCGACTCGTAACTAATACCTCGATAGCTCTCGTGGTCGACTCAGACCTCAAGCCTGTTGGTGAAGCCAAGGTTGACTTTGATGCCGACTTCGGCCGCAAATATGGCATCAAAAAAGGTGTTCACGTCTATGAAAAGACGGGCGAAGTCATCGCGCCCGTCGCCATGTGGATGGAATCACTCGACCTAGTCCTCGATCGTCTCGCCCAGGCCATGCCCGTTCCTCTCTCTCACATTCGCGCCATCAGCGGCTCCTGTCAACAGCATGGCAGCGTCTTCTGGAACGGCCACGCGTACGAGATCCTCCACCACCTGGACCCTCGCCTCCCTCTTGTCGTTCAGCTACCACAGGCCCTCTCTCATCAGTGGTCGCCCAATTGGCAAGACCAGAGCACCCAGGCCGAGTGCGACGCTTTCGATGCTGCGCTCGGTGACCGACAGAAGCTCGCCGAGGTGACAGGTAGCGGCGCGCATCATGTAAGCTGAGCCCAAGCAACGAGAAGCCTATCTATGACCAGGACAGTACTGACCCATCTGCAGCGCTTCACTGGAACGCAGATCATGCGCTTGAAGAAGGACCTGCCAGAGATGTATGCCAAGACTGCTCATATCTCTCTGGTCTCCTCATGGCTCGCCTCCATCTTCCTCGGCGCCATTGCCCCCATGGACGTCAGCGATGTCTGCGGCATGAACCTGTGGGACATGTCCCGCCAGGCATATAGTGAGCCGCTGCTTGAGCTCGCAGCTGGCAGTAAGCGCGACGCCCTAAACCTACGTAAGAAGCTGGGCGAGCCATGCCTCGACGGGAGCGCTATCCTCGGCTCCGTATCTCCCTATTTCGTGGAGCGCCACGGCTTCCACCCCGACTGTCAGATCACACCCTTCACTGGCGACAACCCCGGAACTATCCTCGCCCTCCCTCTCCGACCCCTTGACGCCATCGTCTCCCTCGGCACCTCGACGACCTTCCTAATGAACACCCCAAAGTACAAGCCTGACGGCTCCTACCACTTCTTCAACCACCCTACCACTGACGGCCACTACATGTTCATGCTCTGCTACAAGAACGGAGGTCTTGCCCGTGAAAAGGTCCGCGACCAGCTTCCCAAGCCCGAGAACGGCCCCACCGGCTGGGAAACTTTCAATAAGGCCGTTATCGACACACCCGCTTTGGGTATCACGAAGGAGGGCGATAGACCCAAGATTGGCCTCTACTTTTACCTTCGTGAGACCGTCCCCAACATCCGTGCTGGCACGTGGAGATACTCCTGCGAGCCCAATGGCTCCGACCTTAAGGAGGTCAAGGGCGGTTGGGATAAGGAGATGGACGCGCGAATGATCGTCGAGTCCCAGGCCCTGTCCATGCGCCTGCGCTCCCAGAACCTCGTCCACAGTCCCCGATCAGGCCTGCCTGCCCAGCCTCGCCGCATCTACCTCGTCGGCGGCGGCTCACTGAACCCGGCCATCGCACAAGTCATCGGCGAAGTCCTCGGCGGCAGCGAGGGTGTGTACAAGCTTGATGTCGGCGGCAACGCCTGCGCCCTCGGCGGTGCCTACAAGGCTCTCTGGGCCATGGAGCGCCAGGAGAACGAGACCTTTGACGAACTCATCGGCAAGCGATGGACCGAGGAGGGCAACATCCAGCGCATCGATGAGGGCTTCCGCGATGGTCTCTATCAAAAGTACGGCAACGTGCTCGGCGCATTTGAGTCCATGGAGAAGAAGATTCTCGCCGAAGAGGACCACGTGTAGGATGACGGGCGGAAACGCTCGGATAAAATTTAACTGAACGAGGGTATCTAATATCTAAAACGGGGTGGTCTAATGTCATTCATCTAACGTACTTGCTCATGAAGCGTCTATGGAAATCGGAACGGAGGAGATCCTAGGATACAGGTCAGCGAATTGGTTTTTGCTTGAACGGATACAAGTATATAGGAAACGGGAGCACAAAAACAGAGCATCATGCAAATAACAATATCAAAAGAGCAAACACTCACGTTTACGAACTCCTTCTTCTTGCCCTTTTCCTCGGTGCCGCGTGCTTGATTCTTGAAGACCACGTCGTCGTCCCACCTGCGCTTCATATTGAAATCTTGTTTGTTGAGAAGTGGGTTTCCGAGGGCAATGTTTCGTTCTCGGGCTTCCTCCTCTTCTTTGAGTCTTTCGGCCTCCTGTGACAGATATTAGTAAACGCGGCTCAGCGATGGCGTGCGACAGAATATTCGTCCACACATACCTCCTTCTTCTTTCTCTCTTCTCGCTCTCTTCGCACACGGTCCAGTTCCCTCTGTAGCTCTGCGTCAGAGTCATCATCGCTGTCGTCCTCCTCGTCGCTGTCCTCTTCATCCTCCTCGCTATCGTCATCGGCGTCAATGTCCCTGGTTTCCGCCAATATCCGCCTTCGCTTTATTTCTTGGTCCTCATCTTCACCGGAAGTTAATGGAAGTGACCGCTTCGCACCGCCAGAAAGTCCACCCTCGTCATCGTCGTCAGCGTCGTCCAGGAGCGCAGGGGCGCCGTTCTTCTTGGAGAAGTGGGCGGATTCGGCGGCGAGTAGCTCGGCAGCAAGATCGCGGCCAGGGGCGTCATCAGCGTCGCCGCCTTGGCCTGTCTGGCGGTACTTGAGCTGAGTATGGGCTGGAAGAAGGCGCTGATGATAGGCAGGGCCGCGGAGGGCCTCTTTGCCAACAGCCTATGAAACATTAGATTGCAGCTGGGGACTCTGAAGTACTATACGTACGGGATCAAAAGTAGGTCTGTGAGCGGTAGTCATAGCGTAAGCAGCTCAACGCTTGTCCTCGAGAATAATCGAAGCTGTTACGGCGGCGAGATCGAATGTTCAATCATGAAGACAAGACGCGACGGGAGGCCCCAGGGTGGAAATGCGGCTTCACCGCCCGGCAGAATTCTTCAGTGATCTCAGCACCTCTGGAATTTCAATTAGCCTTGCATCCACGCTGTATAACCTCGAGTTTCGCAGCATATCACATATAAAAGCATGCCTCGAGAAGCTGAGCCGTCGTTGTCTGAAAAGACGTTTCTCACCCAGGCTTTGGATGAGGGCTTACGGTTAGACGGGAGGAAATTTGACGAGTTCCGGCCTCTGGAACTCACCTTTGGAGATGAGTTTGGTGTGGCTGAGGTCAAGTATGGAAAAACAAGGTATGGCAGTTGACCCTGGTATTCATGGAACATTCTCTAACATATATTGTAGGGTATTGGCCAAGGTCTCAGCAGAGGTTACAGTGCCCTACTCTGACCGTCCCTTCGATGGAGTCTTTACAATCACTTCAGAGCTCAGCCCCATGGTCGCCCCTTCGTATGAGGTCAACCGCCCTTCACTAGAAGAAGTCCTGCTCTCGCGACAACTCGAGAAGACGGTACGAAGATCTGGCGCTCTCGACACAGAGTCGCTATGTCTCATTGCCGGACAAAAGTGCTGGTCTATCCGAGTCGACCTGCATGTCCTCACGCATGACGGAAACCTCACAGATGCTGCTTGTTTAGCCGTGGTCGCAGCTCTTCGACACTTCCGAAAACCCGACTCCAGCATCGAGGGAGAGAACCTCACCATCTACACCGCTGCAGAGAGGGAGCCCGTGCCTCTGAGCTGGCTACACTCGCCCTTCTGCGTGACCTTTAGCTTTTTTGGCGAAGAAGGAAACCAAGTGCTTGTCGACACAAACTGGTTAGAGGAGCAGTTGCGAGTCGCCCACTGCACATACAGTTTAAACAAGCACGGCGAGATTTGCCAGATTGCCAAGCTTGGAGGGACTGCTTTGGATGCGCCGTTGTTTATTCAGTGCGCCCAAGGAGCATTGAACCGATCAAAGGACCTAAATAACTTGGTGGATCGCAAGCTGGCGGATGATGCAAAGCGAAGAGACAAGGGCGGGCTTATGGCAGAGTTGACGGCCGAGAACGACAGGTGACGCTAATATCTACGGCACGTTGTCAAAGAAAAGCAACAAAAATGAAAACAAAGAATAAAAGCATGATACCCCGCAGAGCTGGCTAGATCGCTCCATGTTCCCACGCATGCAAATCCAAGACGATGACTCCGATAAACCCCTATATACGCCAACCAGCACTGTCGCTCATAACCCGTGATACTAGGCACACAAAGGCTCGCCAAGCCGGTCATCGCATCACAGGCGGCCGTGAGGTCTTGTTCCATTGCACCCGTGTCCGCACCCAGTCGATAGCTTCTCGCACTCCATCTCCAGTCAGAGCGCTCATGGCCAGCACTCTGGAGTCGCGAATGGCGGATCCCTTCTCGCCCTCCATGACCTTTTTCACCAAGCCCTCCTTGATTCGTATAGTCTCGACACAGTCTTCACGGTCTTGCTTGTTGGCCAGGATCAAAAGTGGCACGCCTTCTGTCTCGGAGTGCTGCAGGACATCCTCGAGGACGAGCCGACACTCGTCCAACCGACCACCACTGCTCTCGTGCTCGAGGGTTCCGTCGCCGATGTCTGTGCTATCTATTATGAAGACTATGGCGTGACAGCTGGCGTAGTAGCTCTGCCAGAGCTTGCGAAGCGAGAGCTGACCGCCGACGTCCCACAGCTTGAGGTACATGTCCTGCAATGGAATGGTCGAAACGTTCTGACCGACGGTAGGCACCGTCTTGAGCTTCGGTTCTGGCGCATTCGGTAGGAAGAGTGACTTGACCTGCTCATGAAAGGTGGTTTTTCCGGCATTGTCGAGACCAAGGAGGATGACGGAGTATTCTGTAAAGACAAAAGGTGTTAGAGTGGGTTAGAGGTGTTGAAGAGAGAGTAGAGAATAGATGCGCAGCTCACCTTCTTTACTCGTCGCATAAAGATAGATACCCTTGGCTAAATGGTACATTGTGGGCAACACCTAAGATGGATCGGCGAGTTGAGTGCGCTTAAGTCAGCGGGGATAACTGACGCGAGGTTGTTGTGTTGAGGGTGAGGGTATCTCGGTGCTTGTTGGAGCTTGGTTTCCATGTTTTTAGTGGATGGGTCCCTGGAAGAGCCTCACAAGGAACAAGGAACCCCGGTCCCCCACCGGCCGGAATGTCCAAGGAGGCGGGAGCGCCCCGCTAGGTTGCAGCTTTCAGCGGAGGTTCAAAACTGTTGGCTCAGCAGTTGGTTAGACCCAAGATTTAACGTTGGGTAGGTAGTTATCAAGTAGAAGCTATAATGAGAACATAAGGTAGCAATAATTCTTGGTTCTAACATCAAGTACCGATATACCTCAAGCTCAACTAACAGACAGTAAGTGCTTTGATCCTTTCTGAGGTATACTAATAACGTTAGTAGTGTTTCAGGGTGTAATCTGGAGTCCTCATGAGCAACAGATAGGCTTTCAATCTCCATTCATGAGATTCTTCTACCTTGGTCAATACTCGGTATAATTCGAGCTTCATCAACGAGCACGTGATTATCTCAATTCATAAAATACCTAACTACCTACCTAATTAGCCTCGAGCACTCGTCGTCATCAAAGCTGAAACTCGATACAGTTTAGTGGGAGATATAAGATAGCAGCAAGTAGGAAAGATCCAGCCAATCAGAGCCCGCTTTTAAAGAAAGCTGTCGCCTTCCTCATCAAAGCAACCTCCAATTGCGTGCACGCCTAGGGCATTTCCATCAACTTCCTCCTCCTTCAATATCTACTAACTGGTACCTAACTATCGCGCTGCCGCGTCTTCACCTCCTCGGCCAGCTTCAACACCCGAAACATCGCCATCATCTTGTATACAATCTACAACTGCATCCTCGCCAAGCTCGACTTCTGTGCTCGCTGGCGCATGTTGCCAGCGCCGCAAGCTTACGACGCCCACGCAGGGGCTTCCCACTCGATACATACTCTCCCGAAGCCGTCGCAACTTGACTTGACTTGAACCGACTCGACAACTTCCTCCGCACGAACGCGCCTACAATGGCTGCCTCACAACTTGCCGCTATGAGCATGAAGCTCCTTAGTACGCCCCAATTCCCCACGCCCTCCGCGGCTCTGTCGACGTAGGCTGACGAATTGAACATAGAGCGGGCCGACGACGAGTCTGACTCCGAGGGTGCGTAATTGCGCTGCGTAGCAGTAACGTAGCAGTAATCCCATGCATTGTTGATCTCGGACATATACTGACGTTGCTTCACAGAGGGCGACTCTGCTAAGAAGGAGTTGTTCGCGGCGTGGGCACTCTTCATCTCCATCATGCTGCTCATCGTCGCCTTCTTCACAAGCTACATGCTTCAGGTGAAAAAGGTCACAGCGATACACGAAACGGCCATATCCATTTTCGCTGGTACGTCCATTCCAGACTGTGTTCTTGTAAAGCAGGACTTACACTAATACTCTCCAGGTATGATTGTCGGGCTCACGCTTCTGATAACTCCGGGCGATTCTATTCGAAACCTCATCAGCTTCGACTATCAGATATTCTTCAACCTATTGCTACCGCCCATCATTCTGTCCTCGGGTTATGAGCTTCACCAAGCAAATTTCTTTCGCAATATTGGTACCATCCTGACGTTTGCATTTGCCGGCACGTTCCTCTCAGCCGTCGTTATTGGCTTGATCCTATGGTTATTCGCTCAGCTTCCTGGCTCTCTGAGTATGACGTTTGTCGATGCTATTTCCGTCGGCGCGACCCTCTCCGCCACTGATCCTGTCACTATCCTGGCTATCTTCAACACCTACAAGGTTGATCCCAAGCTGTACACCATCATCTTTGGCGAGTCCATATTGAACGATGCTATTGCCATTGTCATCTTTGAAACTGCTCAGAAGTACAACAAGGGCGAAACCGCTAGTCTTGGTTTCATCAGCTTCTTGGAGGGTACGGGCATCTTCCTGCTTGTCTTCTTTTGCAGTTTATTCATTGGCTTTCTGGTCGGTGTCTCGACTGCGCTTCTACTCAAGTTCACCTACCTTCGCCGGGTACCCAAGATTGAGAGTTGCCTTATCTTTTTGATCGCATATGCCACGTATTTCTTCTCGCAGGGCCTGCACATGTCCGGTAGGTACCATAAGTTCCGATGCTCTCTGTTGCCGTCTTAACGTCTATATAGGCATTGTGTCACTGCTCTTCTGCGGTATCACGTTGAAGCACTACGCATATTTCAACATGTCGAGGCGAACACAGCTTACCACCAAGTTCATCTTCCAGATCTTAGCCCAGCTATCCGAGAACTTCATCTTTATCTACCTAGGACTGGCTTTGTTTACCGATAATGCCCTTCAGTTCCAGCCGCCTCTGATCATCGTCACCATTCTGGCTGTGTGTGCCGCTAGATGGGTTGCCGTGTTTCCCTTGTCCAGAGCTATTAACTGGTTCATTCGATATCGCGCCCGGAGACGAGGTATGGAGGTTGGTGATGAGTTGCCTTACAATTATCAGGCTATGCTCTTCTGGGCCGGTCTTCGTGGAGCTGTTGGTGTGGCTCTGGCTGCCCTTCTCACGGGCGAGAACTCGTATGCCCTGAGGGCCACGGTTCTAGTAGTTGTTGTGCTTACAGTCATCATCTTTGGTGGCACGACGGCTCGCATGCTCGAGATTCTTGGAATTCGAACCGGCGTGGTTGACGAGATCGACAGCGACGACGAGTTCGACATTGAGACCTTCGGTGGCGGTCTTCAAGTCAAGCGGTCCGGAAATGGCATCGGTTACAACCCTCGTAGGAATGGCAGCGTTGCCCTTGGCAGTCTCGAGGCTGGCCAGTCCGCTGCCTACGTGTCCGGCGCCTCGTCCCCACACACGGGCGCTCGTCCCGCGAGCAAGAGCCGCAAGAACTCCATTCGTAACCCGGATGAGATGGAGCGCTCTGATCTTCTCCGGGCCAACGAAGACTCGGACCTTGATAGCGACATTGACACCTCTGACCTGCCGCCACCGGCCCGCCGCTCGCCTCATCCACGTGCCAGCCCTGTCCCCCCATCTCGGCCTGATAGTGCATTCTCAACTCCTACAGTAGAGACACCGGGAGGACAGCCTATCACTGCGAGTGGTGCTATCCGACAGCTCTGGGCCTCCGATGACCCAGCCAGCGTGTTTTACCAGCTGGATGAAGACTATATCAAGCCTCATCTGCTTCTTCAAGGTGATGGGTCTCGTGGAGGTGGCGGCGGGGGTTCGAGTTGAAGAGATGAAGTGAAAGGATGTGATTTATAGGGGCTTCCCCGTTTCGTGTCGGGCTGTACTATTTCATGTGCATGATTGGCGTTGGGTTTAGTGTAGACAACATTTGTGATAGATAAATGATCGGCTTGGTCCATGCAAGTTTCAGCAGCTCTCAAGATGTGCTTGAAGACAATGAACGCCCTGGGATCTTGTTGCATTTAAGGATGAATTCCCTAACGCTGGGAGTCATTGTGCGTATTACTTCTACCTAATCAGCAGGCATGATGGGTAAGAAGCAGTCGCTACTTAATTTCATGTATCGATTTATATATATTTTGCTGTCCGCGCTTAGCTGAGATGCTATTTGCTTCCGTCCAAGATTCACCTTGACTATATGATAGGTTTTGCTTGACAGGAGGGGTGGTATTTTTTTAAGCGCTGGAATGGCAAAGTCCATGAGGCCAAGCAAGACTCTCATGTCTGCCTCAGCCAGATAAGTAGGTACGTATGATTAATAAGATAGTTACAGATATGATCCAGCCATCGATGCATTCATGCAATTGCAAAAGTCGAATCAGAATGCCCACTCGCTTGCACGCTCCCATGACGTAAACAGCACCTTGATCGCTCCCATGAATCATTCAGAACCCAAACAACAGCTCCTCAGCATCACCTTCTCATTTACCTGCCGATGGAGTAGCACTGCCGCTGGCTTGCCGCTGGTGCTGCGGCTGCGGCTGTTGTTGCTGTGGCGGCTGCGGTTGTGGCGGCTGTGGTTGGTGCGGTGATTGCTGCTTGTGCTGAGGTTGCTGGTGTTGCTGATGCGGCGGTGCAGGACTACCAGCTGCTTGGCTTGCCTGCTGTTGCTGCTGCTGCTGCCGAAGAAGGGCGGCGTATTGATGAGGACTTGTAGTGGCAGCAATACTGCCGGCAAGACCACTCTGTCCATTAGCAGCACCAGCGGCAGCGCTCATTGCAGACTGGCGCTGCGCCATCATGATACGAGTCAGCTGCTCTGTAGCAAGCTGACGGACCTGCTCGGCTGGAAGACTAGGGCTCTTGGCGCGAATCTGCGCCTCGATGTGGGCAAGCTGGTTTGCAATGCTGGCTGGTAGTTGTGCTTGTGGGCGTGGGGCCAATGAGCCTGCAGGGCCTGATGGCATGTGAAGGCCGTTCGGTTGAGGCGTGGAGTTGTGGGTATTTGGGTTGAACGAGGCCATCATGGCTTGGGCGTTGTTGATGAAGGTCTGCTGGCTCATGCCATTCGCTCCATTCACGCCGTTGATGCCATTCACGCCATTACGCATGCTTGGGGGTGGACTCTGTTGGGCACCTGTCGTTGCCTGGCCAGGGGTTCCAGGGCCATTTTGCCCAGTTTGCTGCATCTGGACAGCGGCGCGTTGTTGCTCCGAGATACGCTGTGCACGCATCATCAGATTAACATCAGGCTGCTGGTTAGGCATCGGCATGCGAGCGTGTTGTCCCTGTATCGCCTGTATCTGAGACTGTTGGGCACTAGTCATCTGGCTGGGCGGAACTAGACCACCAGTCATATGGGATGGGACGCCTGTCATGCCATTAGCGGGAGACTGCATCGGCAGCCGAGGACGGTTCTGTCCAACTGCCTGGGCTGCAGCAGCAGCAAGTTGATTAGGAACATTGACACGACCAACGCCATTCATCCCGTTGGCTGCAACGGCTGCCGCCGCCGCCGCCGCCGCAGCAGCTTGAGCCGAGTTTTGACCAGCCTGCGTTGCCCCGGGAGCGCCAGCCATCTGGGCAGCTTGACCTTGAGCTCTGGCTTGTAAGGCAGCCTGCGAGAGTGTCAGTATACCACTTGAAGATCCGGGCCGAGATATCGAAGAACTTACTCGGCGTTGAGCCTCTTGCCTTGACGCGTATTGCGCCATCTTTTCTGCCAGAGCCTGGTCTCGCTCCCAGCGAAGTAAACTATAGTCTCTGGGAGTCTTGGAAGGGCGTTGCGAAATGGGATCGTTAGTCTTCTTGTTAGCCGCGTTCTGCGAAGCTGTGTGCTGTTGTTTCTGGATGGTCGTCTCTCGCTTTTTGGCGAGCTTTCTCATCGCGTCGAGGAGAGTCAGATGCTTCTGATTCCGTCGTCTCTCCACTCTAAGGGGAGTAGATGGCCTTCTTCGCACAGGGGTGACTGCACCCCCAGATGCGCTCGCTTGTTGAGCGGCGATTTGGTTCTGCTGCATAATTATACGTTGAGCCGCTTCAATTCTAGTGTTATACGCCTTGAAGTACTGAGTCTTTTGCATATCTGCAGGAAGACCCTCGAGGTTGATCCACCTCTCGAAACATTCCCAAGGCGTTCGTCTCTCAGCACCTGAGGTAAAGACGGACTTTGTGGTTAAAAGACTCGAGATGAGAGACCAGTTATATGAGTACTCTCGCACAAGACTTCGTAGCTCATCATCCTCCGCCAATGTCCACTGTGACGGGCTGCGGCACTCGTAAAAGCTCTGCGTAGGCATAGGGTGCTCTGAGGGTGGCCGGAACTGATGACCTGCATGCAAGCGATCGCGGATGTGCCTCATTTCAGGGTTGAATAGGGCTACCTCATTCGTCTCTGCCGGCAGGGGAAGGCTTGGTAATGGCTCATTGCTCACAAAGGCGCCCTCGCCCTCGTCATCCGAGTCCTCATTCCGGTAGTTAAAACGGCTGCGCTTCCTAGGAGGGCCGTCCGAAACCAGTTTCATATGGCCCTCGACATACTTGCTGAGAGGTAGAGCTGGCCGTCGCCAGTGGGCATCCGGATCCCATTCAGGACCAGTCAGATCGAACTTGGGCACTTGGAGTGGCGTTCCATACATAGGAAGCTCTTCCAGTAATTGATCGGCTGCAGCGGTTCGACGCAGACCAAAGATGACATCGTCCTCGTGGAGCGTGAAGATGGCGGATGGAGCAACCGTCTCGGGGAACTCTTCTGTCAAGTCGTCCAGATTGTCAAGAGACTCGAGGTCTCCCGAGGACATCAAGTCAGGGGTCGGGTGGTTCTCGCCACCTTCTCCATCGGCGTCGGGCATCGAGACATCGGCCACTAACTGCGGTTTGGGAGGGATCGCGGCCACGACCTGCATAAGCTTCCGTTCGTCGGGAGACGCCTCATGCCATTCCGCACAGGCATACGCCAGATTTTTGGCCACAGCCCTCTTCCATTTTCGCTCTTCTCGAAAATCCGTCCGCATCCATTTCATCTCCTGGAGCATCACATCCCAATGCGATGGTGGCCGTGTCGGCTCAGGGCAGCGCTTGGGCTGACGCAGAGACCACTTGTCATGCTGCTGGAGATGATAAACTCGCCGTAAAACCTTGCAGGCCTGGTGGTCTTGAATGGCGAGATTCGCGTCTGGAGTCGTAACGGTCTTGTTCGCGGTATAGAGAATCTTCTCGATGGGCTGCATCCAGGACGAACTCCCAGCAAAGCCCTGGACAAACAGAGGGGTGTAGTAGTCGTCTGTGGGCTGGATCGCATCGCGTTGGCCTGTAATCATGACCTTTTCGTCTGTTCGTTTGGGCTGCTTACCAAAAACAACTGTAGATGGCTGGCTTCGAGACCTTTGTCTGCGATGAACAGAAATATGGCGAGGTCTTAAGCTTGGCGACTTAGGTGTGGAGGTCATGGGCGTTAGCTGATTTTCGAGGCTCTTGCTTGTAGCCGTTTGCTCCAGAGTTGGTGTTTGGCGAGGAGTATCGCCAACAATTTCGCTAACGGATTTCGGCCGCATAGCCCCGGAAGATACGCGTGTGACTGCGCGCTCGGCCTTGGGAGGTGTTTCTTTGTGGATATGCTCTGCACGTGCAGGCACTGGAGTCGATGCTGCATCAGCAACTGGATCTGGTTTTTCTGATGATCTGGCTCTTTCGGGTTGACTTTCAATATTGGCGTTAGGTTCAGGAGTGTCAACATCCATCTGCTCAGGGGGTTCCTCCTGGCTATCCGGAATCTCCTTGGAAGCCGAGACAACCTCCTCGGTAACATCCATAGGTACAACATCTTTCCTAGAAGCCGGTTCGATGGTCTCATTATTCTCCTGTTCGCTGACCTCCGGAGCGGTAACAGCGGTTGCAACATCCTCAGTCTGGGGTAGGCTGATATCTTCAGAAGCGGCTGCTGGAGCCGCGGGACTTGGCTCAGGCGTGGCAGTTCCTGCTACTGTACTTGATCGGATGGACTCCTGGAGGAGTTGAGCCTCGGCCGAATCCGGAGGTGCATTTAACACGCGGTCTTCCAGATCTTCGGGCAAAGCGACCTGCACAGCATTGGCTTTCAACTCCTTTCCTTCTACATCTTCCCCGCCCTTCTTTTCCTGTTCTGTGGGATCGACAAACAATACCCCCTCCTTTTCCGGACTTGTGTCAGTTGAGGCATCATGAACGGCAGGAGTGGTAGCACTTTGCGCTGTCGACCCAGGTGAGGACGGAGCATCGGTTGTGCGAACAGCATCCACGGGAAGTTTGACTGGCGGCTTGGTAGTTCCAGCAATAGTCGTTGTATTCGTTACAGTCGACGCAGCAACAGTTGCAGCACCCATTCCATTGGCAGCCTTTTCCAGCGTTGAGGCTTGTGCCTGAGCATTATCCCCTTTCGTCCCAGGTTGGAAGGTCACTTGCGGCTGTCGCGATACAGTTATCTTGCTAGCATCAGACGCAGAGTTCGTCGTATTCGATGGTAGTTTGGTATCGGTATCGGCGGGAGTAAGCGCGGCGGCATCCGTGGTCGCGGCGGGCTTTACGCTGCTGTCAATCGAAGTTGGTGTAGCCTGAATGACATGTGGTGGAGGTGTCTGAGAGTCACTGGCACTTGTCGCGGGTTGCGAGAGAACCGGGGGAGTCGGTGCTATATTAGAGCCGGGGACATTGTATGGTTTCGTGGGCGCAATTGTTCCGTTCGACTGCCTTTCATCCTGTTCCTTGACCAACTCCTGCTTTTCAACGCTTTCTGGTGCTGGTGATGGGGTAGACCCGGTCGCAAGAAATACCGATCTCGCAAGGGATTTCTTTACAATATCGAGGGAGAGTGACGGCCTCGAGGGGATGTTGGCCTCGTTCAAGATCTTGCCCCTGCGACAAAGTTAGCAGCGTTGCTAGCAATCACAGCAGCAATCGCGCGAAACCCAATGCCAAAAAGGGTCGATTCAACGATTGGGACGTACTGGAAGATGTCGTTGGCTTGCAGAAACTGCCATTCGGCTGGTGTCGTGGTAGGCGCGTCGGGGTTGGTCAAAACCGGGTGCGGCAGACCCTCGGACTGTGTCGCGACAGCGAACAGCTCGCGCAGCTTGCGCTTCCGCGATGTCACAATTGAACTGAGGCAAGTCAGCACGCCGAAAATAATACCGTTGTGATCGGGAAAATGTGCTCTTTCATTTAAGCCATAACTGACCTGCACTCATTGCGCTTGGATTGAAGCAGCCTCGATAGATCGGCAGCTCCGACCTCAGTCATAGCATCGGCGGTCGCGACATCCGTTTTTGGTCGAAACGGACGTGGCACGGGAAGAAGCGATACCGTCCGAGATGAATGCACACGTCTCAGACGATAAAAGCCGTTGTTGTTGATTGATTTTGGCGTACCGGAGTCAAAAGCGCAGTCGTAAAAGGGCGTCAAAATTTTGCCTCTGAGGAGGCAATACCTGGGTGGTTTGGTGTTTTGGGGTGTCTATGCACGCTGAAAGGCAGTGGAGTTTAGTTGAGGCACGGGGGAAGGGGACGCTGGGGAAGGGCCAGGAGG
>JADDON010000344.1:0-30607 GCA_017140175.1 Fusarium staphyleae
GCGGAACTCAAGGAAGTCCAAGTCATGACCCCAAATTGGGGGAGGGCGAGACGGAGGGGGTGGGCATATTGGGGTGGAGGGGAGGCTATGAGGGAAGCAGAACAACGAAAGCTGCTCTCCGAAAGGCTGGGGAAGACGCTGGGGAAACTCCGTCTTCCCCATGGGGAGATCATCTGGGCAACCAGCCGTGTGGTGCGTTGGGATCTGGTTTATAAGTTGACATGCCGAAACGCAATCGGTTTGGTTGAAACACACATGACAGGCTCATTCGGATTCAGTCACGATTTGGTCCAAGAGTCATCCAGCCGTCACCTTAAGCAGTTCATTCATCACAGACAAGATGTCTGAAGTACACTCTTCAATTTTGCAATACCGCCTCCTTGAGAGCGTCGATACCCGCCAGGCGGCCGCACTCCTGCTGTTCGCCATCCTCGTGACGGCGTTGATCAAGGAAACCAACAAGACGGATATTCCCAAGATCAAGAACCTGCCAGAGATCCCTGGCGTGCCCATGTTTGGTAGCCTATTCCTGCTTGGTCGTCATCACGCTCGCAACTGTGCACGCTTGGCCAAGGACTACGGTGATGTCTTCCAGGCTCGCCTCGGCAACCGTGTAAGTGGTCCAGCACACATGAACCCGACGCAGCTGCTAATATATCTTCTCCAAACAGCGCTTCATCTATGCCAACTCGTTCGAATCGGTAAAGGAACTCTGGATCAAGAACCAGTCTGCCCTCATCTCGCGGCCTAAGTTCTGGACCTTCCACGAGGTCGTATCCGAGACTCAGGGCGTCTTCACCCTCGGAACCTCGCCTTGGAACGACTCGGTCAAGCGCGCGCGAAAGGCTGCTGCCACGGCGCTGAACCGTCAGGCCGTCCAGACCTATCTTCCCTTTATCGACCTCGAGTCCACGACTAGTATCAACGAGCTCTTCCAGAACCTCAAGATTGACAACAACATTGACCCCAACGGCTACTTCCAGCGCTTCTCCCTCAATATCTCTTTGACACTCAACTACGGCATCCGCCTCGACGGAACTGTTCGCGACCATCTTCTCAGCGAAGTTGTTACCGTCGAGCGTGAACTGGGCAACATTCGTGGTATCGCACACAACTGGCAAGACTATGTGCCCCTCATGCGCCTCTGGCCCGGCTTCAAAGCAAAGGCCATCAAGTTCCGCGGCCGCCGCGACGAGTATATCCTGTCTTTCTTTGAGCAGCTCAAGGACCGCATCGCCAAGGGCACTGATAACCCCTGCATCGCGGGTAACGTCCTCAAGGACCCAGACGCCAAGCTGGCCGACAATGAACTCAAGTCCATCTGCCTCACCATGGTCGCCGCGGGTCTTGACACGCTTCCTGGTAACATCAATATGACCATCGCCTACCTGTCTTCAGAACACGGACAGGAGATTCAAGACAAACTACACGACGAGCTCGTCAAGGCCCATACCGGCCAAGACCCATGGCACGACTGCCTGGTCGAGGAGAAGTCCGAGTACATGCGCTCCTTTGTCAAAGAAGTCCTCCGCTACTGGTCCACTCTGAACCTGTCTTTCAACCGCCAGAGCACCAAGCCTATCAACTACAAAGGCGCCACTATTCCTGCCGGCACCCCTTTTCTCCTGGTATGTAAACCTCCACCCCTAACAACCTAAGCTGCGAGATCTGACATGACTTGACTAGAATATGTGGGCTGCTAACCACGACCCCGAGCACTTCTCGCGTCCCATGGAGTTCTACCCAGAGCGCTTCATGGGTGTCGACGAGGTTGGCGCCGGCACACAACACTTTGGCTACGGCGCTGGCACTAGGATGTGCGCTGGTGCTCACCTGGCGAACCGCGAGCTGTACGCCATCTTTAGCCGTCTCGTCCTCGCATTTCACATTCGCCCTACAGATCATCACGAGTCTCGCCCTATCCTCGACACAATCGAGTGCAACTCGGTCCCGACGAGTATGGTCACGCAGCCAAAACCCTTCAAAGTCAAGTTTGTTCCTCGCGACGACAAGAAGCTTGACACGTGGATCACTGAGAGCTTCAGGGCCACGGATAACCTGTAGAGAGTGAGGGATGGAGATAAAGAGTGAAGACCAACTGCTTCAAGATTGATTTCAGCTGAGATAGAGAGTAAATGCATCACGATGTGCCGGGAAGCGAGTAGCAGTAGGAATATGAGTTAGCTATGAATACAACTCTTGTTGCACAACACGGGGTTAGATTGAACATGAAAATTGGATATACTATACTTGTCGAGCCCCAGTTCATACTTGAGCTTCAACTAACTATCGGTTGAAGGACATATCACCCCAATGTATTGCTTGGATTCTGTTATTTTACATTAGTCAGTCACTGCTATTTCGTTTGGTTTATTAACAGCCCTTCTACACCTAGATGGACTTTCATTACACTTATCAAAGACTGAGAAGCTGATTTTCTTGATTTTATATATATGAATAAACATCCATGTTCTATTACAGCTGTTCTCTTTTATCAAGCAAGATATCATCTATGCGTATCCAACCTTGACGGGAGACTATTCTTTCAGATTACAGAGAAGAGTCTAACTCAAGTCCACTGGACTCAAGTTCTCAACCAGAGCCACGGCACTTGGCGGAACCTATACACTCAATACGTGGCAAGTACAGGGATAGCCTGGGATAACTGGAGAACAGCATATCGGACCTCCTGAAGGGCTGGTGTCGGCGCCATTATTGCGTGTTACTCAGGTTCTCAGATTACTCGCGGCAGCTTCGCCTAGACAGAATGCCAGCAATGCGACGCACAAGGCCCAGACGCTAGCAAAGAGAATCCGCATATCGTTTGGGCGGCCAACTCCCCAACTTGGGGATCGCTCATCGGGGTAAGCAACTCTAGAGTCAACGATGAAGGTGGAGGTCTGGGGAAGGGGTTGGATAGTTCAGGGGCTAATACACAATTAGTCTGTCGACCTTGACGATGATCATGGGTATCTGCGTGGACGTAGCCTACACAGCCTATACCTCTTGTATCTGTAGACGTTAGTTATACGGACTCGGTTATACAGAGGCTCACATATCATAGCCTCGATTACTTGTGCTTCTATTTTGGCGAACTAGTGACTTACATCTGTGCTAAGCTGGACGCCATCACACAGCCAAGCATTCTGATGCTAAGCCCTGCATATACAACTTTGTAGATATACAGGAGCAGCATAGGTATCCGAGATACGTATCTTTCTGGGGCCTGTAGGATGGAGATAAATTAGAGTTGATTCGGGGATCTCGACCCCAGATGTTGCAATGTGGGGGATGATGGTGGTGTGGAGATACCCCAGGTTCTAGACCAGGTTATTGGAATTATCTAACCGACATGCCTCCAGCCAGTTTTCGCTAGCACAAGTGATTCACTTATCCAGTTCTCGAGGGAGGAGGCTGAGAGTCGCCTACAGCGGGCCAAGCTACGCGCGGCGTTATCCCCAAAAATGAGCGTTCTTGGAATCTTGTTTCGGGGATCCCCAATCAGACATGTCGCACTAGCTTGGATGGGGAACGTAGGCCAAGCCCAGTTGAGATCCCATGATTGCTGCTCTCTGTGACCGGTGCTGTAGGGAGGTGCAATCCCGGCAACAACATATAGTCCAGAGGCTGCCATGATCTCGAGGTTCAGTGCAACCTCGAGACGACTCAAAGGTCTTCGAGTACACAGTCGCTGTCTTGCACCTTGCATCCTTATCTTCTTCTTCCATCCATACCTCTACCGCTGTCTGAAGACATGTCAAGAGAAATGGATCTCGAGAAACCCCATCATGAGTTCGAGGAGAATGCTACCCCCCATAGCACTTCCATCTCGCCATCCACGCCTTTTGTGATCGACCATCAGGCCGAGCGCCAGCTGATACGCAAGCTGGATAGGCGCATCATCCCTACCGTCATGATTGCCTATCTTCTCTGCTTTCTCGACCGAACCAACATTGGCAATGCTCGCCTCTTCGGCCTCGAGGAGGACCTCAACATGTCAGGCAACATGTACCAGATCGCAGTCGCTGTCCTGTTCGTCCCCTACGTTCTGATCGAGGTCCCCAGCAATCTCGTGCTCAAAAAGTTCCGGCCTTCGCGATGGCTTTCGTTCATCACCATCGGATGGGGTATCGTGTCGACGCTCACTGGCATTGTGCAGAACTATGCGGGTTTGATCGCTTGCCGCATCATTCTTGGTCTGTTGGAGGGCGGTCTTCTTCCCGGTCTTACTGTTTACTTGACCGTTTTCTACACCAAGAAAGAAATAGCCCTACGCTTCAGCTATCTGTTCGTAGCTACCGCCCTTGCCGGGGCCTGCGGTGGTCTGCTAGCTTATGGCATAGGCTTTATGGACGGAGTCAGAGGGCTCTCTGGTTGGCGGTGGATTTTCCTGATTGAAGGTATAGCAAATATTCTCACTCGTCGATCATTCGGTACGTATTCCAGGATGCTGATATTTGACCTCTAGGTATCCCCACCGTTGTCTATGGGTTTATCCTTTACTTCATCCTTGCGGATACCCCAGAATCTGCCAGCTACCTTAATGAAGAAGAGCGTCAACTACTTCTTACACGACTCCGGAATCAGACAGGCTTCCACGAGGAGTTTGACAAGAAAGATGCCTGGATGGCGCCCAAGGACTGGAAGACATGGGTCTTCTCGGCTGCCGAGTTCTGCACCACCACCATGCTCTATAGCTACTCGGTATTCCTGCCTTCCATCATCCAAGGGCTCAACCCGACTTGGACTCGACCCCAGATCCAGGCTCTGACCATTCCCTGTTACACCGTTGGCGCCATCAGCTACTATACTGTGGCATGGCTATCCGATAAGCATCAGCTCCGAGGTCCCTACCTATGCGCCTGCAATGCGATTTGCATGATTGGCTATGGCTTATCCCTACTGCCTGCTAGTGCTGGGGTTGCTGTGCATTATTTCGCCACGTTTGTAGTCGCCGTTGGCCTTTTTGTTGGTGTTGGCTTGCCTCTCTCGTGGCTGCCAACGAACAACCCGCGCTATGGAAAGCGTACTACTGCCACAGCTATCCAGATCTCTATCTGCAACTGCTCTGGTGTTATGGCTCCCTTTGTAAGCATTTAATCCCTTCAGGCGCAGGTGTCTCTGGAGATGGGTGTTTGTACGTCTGCTAACTGTCGCTATCACAGCTATATCCATTGAAAGACTCTCCCCGCTACGTTATGGGGTACTCAGTGTCTATTGGCCTGCTGGCTGCTGGGATGACGATCTTTGGCTCTCTCTCGTACTACATGCATCGAGTCAATCAGAGGCGCCGGGCTGGTAAAGAGGACTACAAGATCGAGGGCATGTCTGACGCCGAGGTTGATGCACTTGGAGACAAGAGCCCTCGCTTCATGTACACAATCTAGAGGCTAACCAAGGCCAAGACTGAAGTATGACGAAGGAGTACTACGTTTCAACATAATTGCCTGGTTGGGTTCACGATTTTGGTGGTTATATAGTAATATGCACCTCAGTTACCTGCTTCTAATGTTTTGCTGCTTGCTAAGCGGGGTGCTATCTATACCCTTGTGAAAGGGGCCAACACTCCCATAACTACGGCTAGTAACTCTCCATGAACATAGTCACTCTACCATGAGGAGTGCTCGCGGGCTACTACACGAAAGCTCGCTACCAATAGTCTACTTCCACCGGTGACCGCCAGAAGAGAACATCATCAAGACCTGAAACTCTCCGGTACCGGTAAACCCCAGCATCGACCGACTTCATACCTTCAGCATAATGAGTGACATACTGGTACTAACTGTGTGATTTTGTACACAGAAGTTGTTATGAGGACTTTGGCTATTTGTCGAATAAACTGATCACTCGTACTGCACCTTGGTCGTATGGAGATAATAACATCAACGACTTTTCAATTTGTTCATGCACGCCCTCTAAAACATACACCAAACCCCAATACCCAATGCCCAATGCCCCATCCTCAATGCTATTCACACCTCTCATCTCTATTTGGACATATCAATGACTAGCTTGCCGGTGGCACCATGGTGAGTATCCTCAACGAGCTTATTCAAGTCGTCCAGCTTATAAGTAGTGACGACGGCGCGCACATTCTCCTCACCAGCAAAGTTCAGCATGGCTCGCAGTTGGCGGTTGCGGCCAACGAGAACACCTCGCATATCGATGTGACGGAAGACAAGGTCGCGTGGCTGGATCACGAAGCCTTCTTTTGGGAAAGACACAGTGACACAGACACCATGGTCCTTGATGAGCTTCATGCCATATGTGAGAGCCTGCTGTGCCTCGGGCAGAACAAGGAGAGCGTCAACACCCTTCTCCCCGGGCAAGTCGTCTTCTGGCTGACCGCAAGCCTCGTATCGAACATCCTCCGCCTTTTGCTTGCGCGCATCCACGATGGTGATTTTGGAAGCCAGCGGGCCGAGCGAGTTGACAACCTGCTTGAGGAAAGCGAGGGCAGGGTCGCTGGCGTCGATGGCAACCACGTTGCAGCCGAGCTTGGCGGCGAACTGAACACCAAGGTGGCCGAGACCACCGCCAGCGCCCGAGATGGCGACTGTGCGTCCCTCGCCACCTCCCTTCTTGAGCTCGACACGGCCGGCCTCCAGGGCGTTCCAGATGGTCAAGCCGGCGCACATGAGAGGAGCTGTCTCGATCGCGGTCATACTCTCAGGCATGGGAGCGACCTGGCGAGAGTCGGCGATGCAGTATTCCTGGAAACCACCGTCGCGCGAGAGGCCGAGGTTGCCAGCCTTGGAGCACCAAACACCATACCCGTGCGGGTCGCCATCGTTGTTGCGACACTCATAGCACTTGCCGCAAGGGTGAAAGGCTCGGCCAGGCACGCCGACTTTGAGGCCGACTTTGAGGCCCAGGTCCGGGGAAACGTCCGGGCCTAGGGCGGCGACGACTCCGGCGAATTCATGAGAGCCAACGCGGGGAAGATCCTGCCACATGGCTCCCGAAGCAAAGACTGCATCGGTGTGGCAGTATGAGGCGGCCTGGACTTGGACCAAGATATCTTGACCGGTGGGATCGGCCGGTTTTTGTATATCCTTCAGGACATAGGGTGTGTTGAAGGCTTCAAGGACTTGGGCGCGCATGATGATGACGGTTGGAGGGGTCAGTTGGTAGGTAGAAGTGTACTTGGGACTGGTTTAGTGATACGCAAAGGTTCAGAGAACCGAGCATCTTTATATCTACCATTCTTTATCGAACGGACGTCCCGATGGGACATGTGCATCGGAGATTGGAGACATTGGACGGCGTCAGAAGCAAATGCCCGGAAATAATCTTGATATCGCTATTCCCTTGCATCGTGGGGGATCGTTGGTTTCGTCTGCTTTGGATTGGAGAAGGATCAGGGAAACACATGACCATCTCCAGCAAGAAGGAATTGGGGAAGCCCTGGGTCAGATTATCCATGATTGGGGGACATTTCTGTGACCTGACAAAGACATGGCTCTTGGGTCGAGGCGATTCGGAGATGTCCCCAACTCATGGAAGAGGTATTAGGGAACCGGACCCGTCCGTATCCATTTATTCAGCCTTTTCTTCCACCTTTTCTTCTGACTGTACATCCGCACGAGAAGCGGTCAGAAGACAAGGAAAAGACGATGTCTAAAGCCTACGAGTGGGCCGAAATCTCGAAGCACTCCGAGCCGGAAGACCTGTTTCTGGTGATAGAGGGCAAGGTCTACGATGTGACCCGGTTCCAAGACGAACACCCGTACGTTGACCCCTCCTCCCAAGGCTCCTCATCCAACTTTAGGCCGCCGAGAAGGAATATGCTAACCCATCTTTGTGTTTGGTTGGACAGTGGCGGTGCCGACTTTCTAGTGGACCAGGGTGGGCAGGATGTCACAGAGCTCTTTGACGATGCGGGCCACAGCGACGAGGCACGAGCAATACTCAAGACACTCGTGATTGGCACAGTTGAGGTTTGTCGGCCCCTCCACTGGCTTGGAACCTACTTGGTGGGTTTGCCTGCTAATCAGCTGCATCTAATAGCAGGATGGCCAGGAAAGCAACGACACAACAGGCGCGGCCAACGGCCAGATCAAACCAAGTCGTGATGCGATCGGCTTCGACATGCGTGGGGCGTTACTGGTGGCAATGGCGGGTCTGCTCTGCCTGGTTCTCTTTCTCTACCCCAATTTGGGGTCAACACTAGGGAGGCACGCCGGTCTATCTTCCGAGGCCTAACGTTAAACCCGCAAGCGAAGGGGCACGAGCGAGGAGGAGGTGAGGCCAACGGCGGCGGCCTGAACGACGACATTACCGAGTCAAGGCCGAGAACCGGGACGAGGGAGGAGGCCCTCATGATAGTCACTAACTAATCTTCATACTGTTAGCATCTAGAGCTAGCTGGGATCCCAGACCCACGAGGAGCTGTGAGTCGTCCTCGATAGCGGGGGAAACCCCACAATACAATCTGGAGAAGCATTCGTTATTTCCGCTAGCCCGATCAAGATGTGCAGCGATCCTGTGTCCACCAATCCATCGTCGAATTTTGCTGACCTTACAATGACCTAGGCAATGCTGGCCATCCCTGATTCTGGGGAAACCGCTAGATCCACAACTCTAATGCTTCTCCAGTATCCGTATTACTCCGTACTCCGTAAGTTGCGCGGGGCAAAGCGCGGGCGTGGGCGAGCATCACGTGTACATCATCCTCCATCTCATGAGTGTGTCGGCTCAAGACACTGCCTTCTCTACTGAAGCCGCCCAGTCTTGAGCTCAGACTGGTTGACTGCTACAGAAAGCTAGATAGGCACAGAGCAGAGTGTTCACGAACAGCCGCCACCTCAGTTGTTACGACAGCGACGACACCATGACAAACGTCACAAAGAACCACCGCTGTGGCCGGTGCTGGCGCGATTTCACCCGTCTAGAGCACCTTCAGCGCCACGAACGCTCGCATACCAAAGAGAAGCCCTTCCATTGCAAGCTGTGCCCAAAGGCATTCACAAGACAGTACGTCCCTACGTAGGGTGGGATGGGCCAACTGACATAAACTACAGAGACCTACTCCGCCGGCACGACCGGTTGGCGCACATTGACCCAGAGCCTGAAGAAGACCAGCTGGTGAGCAACAGTAACGCCGAGCCAGAGGAGAAGCAACTGGCACATAGCACAACTCCAAGCACAAAAGAAGATCAGCTGGCGCCCAACACAAACCCCGAGCCTGAACAGGAACGCCTGAGGCACAGCATAAGTCTGAATGCGGAAGACGATGCTGCTACGTTCACGGCTGGCCAGGCGTCCTTGGGGACGCAGCAGATGCCGTCTGACATGCTCCTGGACGAGCCCATCTCAGCCATGCCCATGATACCCATGCCGAGCCATGATGCTGCGTCATCCGGCGCGCCGTTGTCCACAACTGAATACGACCTCAACGATGCCAACATGGTCATGGGCGGCTACCTGGACGATTTCGCGTCCTTCATGGACAATGTCGCGATTCCCAACTCGGTCTTCTCGCCTTCATACCAGCCTTTGCCCACCTTTCTCCTGGGTGCTGCTGATCCGCTCTTCAAACGCTACGCTGAGAACCTGCCTGAGGCGGACGGATCCTTTCCCTCACGCCCACATCAGCAAAGTGATGCTTCAACAGACATGGGCCTCTTATCAGCCTACGGATCACGATTCCCGTCACTGCAGCCAGAAGATCAACCAGACTTGCCATTGCCCCGCCAGAATGATCAGACGCCGCAGCATCGAGCATCGCAAAAACCACATCACAACCGCACCAGCCACACCGAAGTGACCATGCAGGATCGAGACGGAATGATGCAGGAGCTGGCAGGTTTCTCGTCATGTCTTCCCAGCGATCTTGTGCTACCTACCAAGCACGCGCTTTCAAGATACATCTCGGCCTACTTCAGCATCTTCAATGAACACTATCCGTTTCTCCACACCCCTACGCTGCACCTGAATTCCGTGCGGGTCGAGCTCTTCTTGGCTATCGCAGCGGTCGGTTCACGCTACTCTCGCGAGCCCGAGACGAGTAACGAGCTTTTCTACCTGGCGAAAGCGATCTCGCAAGAGCGTCTGCGGAGGGCCCGTGAGCCCGAAAGGACAGGCGGAGGTGGTGGTAGCCGCCCTGGGAGTATGGGAAACACGAGTGACATGTCTGACAATTCTCGATCTGCCAGAATGGAAACTATGCAGGCTCTGCTCCTGCTCATAGCTATTGCCACCTGGTTCAAGAGCCAACCAGACGTCTACGAAGCACTCTCCATCCGGAGCACCCTCGACTCGCTGGTCCGGGAAGACAACCTGCAGCATGAGCAAGCGATCAGACCGTCTGACTGGCTGGACTGGGTTCGTTACGAGTCCCTTAAAAGAACTAAGTTGGTCATCTTTTGTTTCTTCAACATCCATTCCGTCGTGTTTGATATGCCACCCATGATGCTGTCCGACCAACTGCGTCAAGATCTTCCCTGCGCCGAGAACGAGTGGAAGGCTGCTAGCGAACAAGAATGGCTCGCCTGTCGCGATCATCACATCACACCACAAGACTCCAAGGAGGCTTTGGATAGGCTGTTTGAGCCTCCAGAGGCCAACCGGGCCTTGACATTCTCGTTTTCGCAGAACAACGGCACGCTTAACCCAGGATTCTCGTCGCTAGGTGGTTGTGTCTTGATTCACGCCATCATTCAACGAATCTGGCTGGTCCGGAATTCAGGCTTCTACAGCGGCCATACGAGCCAGGAGCTGTCGCCGGATATCATGAATACGTTTGAGCGAGCCCTCAAGGCTTGGTCATCGTCCTGGGAGTCAGGACGTGAGTCTTCCATGGACCCCCTGAGCCCCCACGGTCCTCTATCATTCACATCAACGGCATTGCTCCGTCTTGCTTACATCCGGATAAACATGGACTTTGGCCCGATACGCTCGCTGGGATCGTGGGACCCTGAGGTTATCGCACGCTCACTCGACAGCAGTCCCCCCGCGCAGCGGAGCCACCGGTTGACGCGGGCTGCCCTGCACTGCGCACACGCACTGAGCATCCCCGTCAAGCTCGGCATCGACTACGTGGCGCAGACGCAGGTGGTATACTGGTCCAACCAGCACGCCCTCTGCTCGCTCGAGTGTGCCATCCTGCTGGCCAAGTGGCTTGAGGCGGTCACAGTGCCAGAGCTGTACCCGCCCCTCAACGCAGCCGAGTGTCGCATGCTGGACTTTGCGGTCCAGCTAGTGGCCGAGACGCACTACAAAGGCCAGGTCGACAGAGTTCTGCAACGCAAGTCTTTTCTGTCGTCAACCGTGGTCCGGCTGTGGGCCTCCCTGTACAAGGCAGAGAGCGTGTGGGAAATGGTGGACCTGATAGCCCGCTCACTGAATGCGTATGCCGATCTGCTGGAAGCTCGGAGCCGTGCCTCGGAGGCTTCCGCTGGAGATTTATGACGCAAAGTCCCACGTCCTGTGCCCCCGAATTGGGGATCTGGATTGGTAAACTTGGGGTAATTAACTTAACCTCAGCACTTTACCTTACTCGGAGCACCATGCCTTAGGGGCGGGTGTCGCTCAATTTGGCACTAGAAGGTGTCGTAACGTTAATCACAGCCAGGTTGTTGTACAACACTTTGGCGAAGCATGTCGTAACATTATCAGATTCCATCAGTGATTTATTTTGTCATGAATATGACGCCTTGGTAGACTCCTTGATCCGCATCTCATCTGTTCCTTTTGCCTTATTTTTTCTTACTTGCGCCCCGCTGATATACCACTCATCCTTTCAGTATACCCAAGGGTCAAAGTTAGCAAGCTCATACTAACCGGTTCTCCGCCAGAGAGAAGACAAATAGACCTATAACTCTATATATATCTATTCTATTAGTATATCATAGGAATAACTTTAAAGCGGTTTGTTCTACCAGGGCGCTAGTAGCTCAGCCTTTGGTTCTGCTCTTAAATCCCATTAGAGCTGCATTTCGAAGGGCTTTCGACCTCTTGTGCCTAGGTACCTCAGATCTCTTGTACGCGCCTTCTCGGTGTCATACTTGAGCTCCTTTAATCTGCTATACTGACGAGGAAAGTGACTGAGCTCGAGGGTATGTACAAACGAGCGATGAGAAGACACGGGGAATACCATTAGATCAACATACGTAACTAGCAGTTACACTTCAGCTGAGGCACAAGTTCACTCAACCATGTTGCATCAAGGCTCTAAACACATACAAATCAGAGAGTATCAACATCACAGAGATGTAAAAGTTTTGAGGACTTGCTTAATCATGCGATGAGAATTTGCCTTGATATTAATACTTACTTCATCCAAGTCAAAACAGCAGCCCTGGTGGCTGAAGACACGATGGCGTTCGGCTGATGGGTTCAACCCCTGTCGCTTGGTTCTCCACTTTAAGTCCCCTCCCAAGACTCCAGCTCCCGAGAACGTTCCCCCACAACCAAACACCTCCACCCACTTCTAACCTGGGGTCCCATCCGACACACGGCGTCCGCGTGTCTTTACACCTACTCGGTACGCATCGCGTAATCAAGCGCGTTCAGGCATCAATATTCCTTTCCTGGCCTTGAGAGGCCGGCACGCCGGGCGGCAGACGCCCGAGGCAGATCTGACCTGGCGTCGCAGGGCGCAGATTTCCCCTCACATTGCCCCCCAAGCGACAACAACCATAATTAACAGCCGCCGCCCTCCGGCATGCGGCCGATGCCCATCATCCGGAGCAGGACGGGGTGTTACACATGCCGCCGCCGCAAGAAGAAATGCGACGAAAAAAAGCCCATTTGCAGCGGTTGCAAGCGAAACAAGCTTGAATGCCACTGGCCTGAGCCGACTAACAGCTCTCCTTCGTCTCAGCCGCCGCCTGGTAAGGCCAGTGCCTTGGCCGCCCCAGACGCGACAAGCCCGTCGCTCAGCGGTGCCTCGAACAGTGCCCAGGCCGAGCAGAAGGCTTTCGCTGAGCAGAATGCCCATTCCCAGCATCGGCGGCAGTCAGCCGGATCAGATCCGGATTTGGACCCTGAACCGGAGCCGGGTCCGGAGCGGGAGATGTCAATTGGTGTCTCCGCCATAGACCCGTCTTCACATCCCGGCCTACTCCAGAACGGCCCTCCTTCTCCGGGTCACTCTTCCGCGGACTCTGAAGATGCCTACATGGCCGAGGCCGACGCTGATGATCCTAGCCAGCCGTCTCCCTCACCATCAAACGCTACGTCGTTGGCCAGCTCATCCGACTCATCAACTGTCATGCTCCCTATTGCTAGCTATGATCAAGATGTCACCAATTCTCTCACCCTTGCCCTGCCGTCTGGTTCATCGCCTGGCGCATGCTTCTCCATCAACGGTGGCATTCCTATGCCCATGTCGATGCTCCCCCAGCAAGGTCACCAGTCGTATGAGCTTCTCAGCTACTACCTGGCGCGAACTGCCAACAGCATGGGGAACGGCTCTACAGACATCAACCCGTTCATCTCCAAGCTGATTCCCCTTGCTTTTTCCAAGCCCTTGGTTCTGCAGCTCATTCTTGCACAGAGTGCCGCTCATCGGCAGGCTTCGGCAGAACGACATCCGAGTGATGAGATTGCCCAGAGGTATTACACGGACTCTTTGCGTATGTTTAGAAACGTTGTTGATGAATATGTCTCCGGAAATGCCGAAAACACTCTCGTCTTGACCGTCGGGAGTCTCATTATGTGCTTGACCGAGGTTTGCAATGCCGATGAGTGCTCGTTGTCAGGCACCCTCATGCTGACGCTTTGACAGGTTGCTAAAGGAGACATTCATGGCACCATCTTTGATCATCTCACTGCTTCTAGGTCTCTGGTTAGCACCTTGCTTACCGGGGCCCAGACTGAAATGTACGATGACCTGCCCGACTTCCTCATCGAGTATTACATGCACATGGCAGCCACCAGCATGATATCAATTGACCCCCAGTACAACTCGCAGTCACTGTTGAGTCCGGACATAGAGTATAGAGCCAGGGATCTTGTTGCGAGGAAGTACGTCGGCCAGCTATGTGGCTGCTGGCTGGAGCTTCTCATCCTCATATCCCAGATTTTCCATCTCGGACAGAGTATGCTGTCGTTGGTAGACGGACACACAACGTCTCCAAGCCCCGACGACATCGTCAACTTTGCTTTTCTCCAGTCTCAAGTGATGGGTTTCTTCCCCGACCCTTCCGTCAGCCCGTATTCACGCCTCGCCGGCCTAGTCTGGAAGCAAGCGGTTCTGCTCTACCTCTGGGCAATCTTGGGGACGCCCCATCACCAGCCTAACGACGGCGTGCACAAAGCTTTGATGGATTCCACTGTCACTGAAGCGATCTCGCTACTGGAACAATTCCCCGCCACCGTGAGGATAAACACCAGTCTCTGCTGGCCGCTTGCTGTCATCGGCTGCTGTACGTCCGATCCAGCAATTCAGCAGACTTTAAGAGACCGCCTACAGACGATGCTTAGCGCTATTGGGCTAGGAAATATGCGGCAAACGCTGGTGCTGTTGGAACATGTTTGGCGGCGGCAGCCACTGGAGCAGGCGAGTCCTTGGACATTGTGCAGGGCGATGCGCGAGCATCAGATCTGGATATCTTTTGCGTGAGACAAAAAGGACTTACCAGATTTTCTCTCACTCCACAAAAGGCATAGACCCTGGAGCTCACCCCATGACATCAGCTGCGGCTATTGGCGACTCCGAGTAGGCACAGTTCTGCCGTACCCAGGCCGCCCCGAAGCAGTCAGCCTGGCTGTAGGGTATAAGCATTGCGCCGAGCCGACGTGCATTTGCCAGAGAGCTCTGATTACGCTAGAGACTGTATGTCCCTAGGACACGCCGTAATGGTTGTGCCGTGCCTACGTGTATCGTGAGGCTACAAGGGCTTGATGTTCAGTCTTTGTCTCAGAGCATGCGTCCACCCATAGAAGTGGTTTCTCGCTACTAAAGATAACCTGATGTTTTAGAATATCCTCACTTGACTTAATTTAAAGTTAAGTTTGTTCTATAGTCTTAGAGTAATCTTTACCTAACATCCACACAGTTGACAGTGCGGGTATATAATGCCTTTCCCTTAGACGACGGTTTACTTATGATGTATAAATTCTGGAGAAGTGATTATTAATGCACTTTAAGCCCCTGATATTTGCATGGCTTTTTCTTACTACTATGCTTGGATCAAATTTGGATTGGTACATGTCCACGTTATCAGGTCTTCGTCAAAATACTTTCAAGAGTTGCTTTCGCTATGAATTAACGTCCTTGGATAAGACATAATCAATCACAGTAAGAATTCCCAGATCTTAGCCGATACGAGAACTCCATCATGAGTTGCTCGGGCTCTTGTGATGCCCTCCTCATACATCTCCTTGGTAAATATCTTTGACGCGTACCTCGCCTCCATGATCTCCTCCATGATATAATCGTCAAATTCGGGATGAGCCTGGAAAGAGATGACGCGCCCTGGCTCGTAGAGACCCTGGATCTCACAGCTAGAGCTGCTGCCCAGACTGACCAGCCCCTGAGGAACTTCCAAGACTGCGTCTCGGTGCATCTGATGAAGGCCCTATCGAGATTATTAGCCCTGGAATTTTTCCCAGCTTACTTATCACCTACCAGTGAAGAAACCCCCAAAAGCTTCTGGCCTGTCTCATTGAGGTCGATACGGTCCACGCAGATTTCCCATCCACCTGGGCTCAGCCCGACCTTGGCACCCAGCGCCCGACCAATTATCTGGTGGCCAAAACAGATTCCCACGATGGGCTTTTTAGTCTTGGTGTAAACCGTTTTCACGTATTCGACGAGCTTAAGAATCCAAGGGTCATTGTCGTAAACTGTGTGTTCTACGCCGTACAAAGTCAGCCGCACGCTCTCTTGATATAAAGATTGAAATGTCAATACGCACTACTTCCCGTCAACAGAAAGCCGTCCACATCTTCGGGCTTGGGATATGATTGGGCGTCCACTACATCCCACTTGCTAAGGTCGAGATTGACTCCATTTCCTTTGGACCCTAGAGCTTCATCTTTCAGGCCTTTTGTGAGGAGGTCGCGAAAGATGTCTCCGTATGAGCCACGCGATGCGTTAACCGAGGGGAAAGGTGTGTCACACTCCAAGACAGCAAGACGAAAGGTACGCGTCATTTCGGCTTATGATTCGATCAGGAATGAAGGTCAAGAGTCAAGAACAGCCTTTGATCATTCAAACGACATATAGTCATGTTGGAAGCATTCTGCCCTTTGATCTCCAGATTTATATGACTAAACTCCCCGAGTTCGGTACACCTAGCCGTGGCCCGTGGGTCTTATCGTCAGGTGGTCATTCGGATCCCCCCATTTGACAGAGTTGCGTCGGCGGAAAGTGAGCTTATTGGGCTCTCATATGTCTTCTCGGTCCGCCTAGTAGCCGCGACTCCACATGGCCTCGAAACTGACATTCCCACCGAAAGGTGGGCAACGCGGCTGCGCGGCTGGAAAGAGGCTACCTAGGTATAGCTTGGTAAGATTCTCATCGGTGAGATATCGAGGACGTAGTGAGAGCGACGGGTTCGAAGTGTTATCGTGGTATTGTTTTCTGAAGAGATAGTCCATACAACTATGACGGACTATCTAATCGCTGCAGTGAAGCGAACCAAAGATGAACTTGAATTTGACAACAGTATATCTGAATCTCAGAGATATTGCTGCTGGTATATCCTATCAACTAGACTAGTTTCTGGAACGAGTGGTTCTTTCTAAGTGATAATATCAACCAATACCAAAACTGGCGAGTAACCTTCCTCACCTTTGTTGAGTCTATCAACTATGGCAAGACCGGAAGAGTCGAAATTAACTTAGAACAATGGCTTTAAACAAATCCATGCTCCTTAGACAAAGGCTGATTGCTGTTCTAGATCTTAAAAGCTGTATTTTGACTGTTCCCTTTGTCTAACATCACATTGCCCCCCCCCCCCTGTTCATGGAAGCTGGCTTTCACGCAATTGTATAGAAACGAGGACTTGACAGAAAATACCTGCACGTATCCCAAACATTGATACCATAGTTCATCTTGGGTGTCCATTTTCAAAATGCCAAAAACTACCAGTACCAGCAACTTTAACACACAACCACCTCGACAAACACCCCTATGTCAACAACATTTTCGCAAATTTGCTCGCTATCAAATCAAGCTCCAGAGTGAATCAACAGACGCCAATACTATCAAAAGGCAGAAAACACCCTCTTCGGCCTCCCCGGCCTCAAAGCCGACCAGGATTCAACCACGACGAGCCGTCAAAGACAAACACCTACAAATCAAAGCTAGGACCAAGATGATGATAGAGAATCTCCGCGCTGAGGGAGCCAATTCATCCCCAACAGTCAAGAGAAAACGGGTGGAAAGTGATATTGACGGCTCCGACCCATGGCCAGCGTTTGTGGACTCACTGGAAGACGAGATAGCTCGAGCGACCAAGCGAGTCAAGGAGGCAGAACCTTACAACTGCCCGTTTGGGCCTTTACCATGGACTTGCACGCTGTGTACGGAAGAGGCTGGTAACTCGACTAAAAAGCAAGGCTCCAGTGCATTGCGGAAGACACCTTTTGCGGACATGGCTCCTGTAGGCGTCTCGCTCAACTTGTATTCACGGAAGAGCCTGGACAGTCCTGGGATCAACAAGTTACGATGTGGAGAACTGTACTATAGCATAGATGCTTGTAAGCAGCCCATGTTCATGTTTCTATGAGCTGGGTGTTTGGTGCAGGATTAGTTGTATTTTCTTTTGAAGGGTAACTTTATAGCACCCATATCGGGGATCAGAGTAGCCCAGTAGAATCATCAATAAAAGAAAACAATAGAGGCTCAGTACCCAAGCCCAGCAACCCAGTAACTCAGATCAATAAGGTTAGATGTTGCATCGCATGCAGCTTCATTTCTGCGTCAAAGAAGTCTGTTCAAAATGAACACATCTCCGATTGACCAGCTGAACAGTATAAGAACAGCCCCCGGCTTTCCCAATCATCCCAATCACTCAAACAAAACCAACAAAATCCAAGCTCATACTCAAAATGGCCTTCCGAGCAGCCATTCAGACGACAGAAGGAAGGTTTAGTTGTATGGTTTTTGTTCATTTGCTTTCTTAACCAAGTTTGAACTTGGTACGAATTAGTTATAAAGCTTGCTTTCCTGTTGCCGTCTGGATATGCAGACAGTTCCACCCGTGGAATCGTATAGCTCTTGATAATGAAAATATTAAAGTGCATATGATTGTATTGGTTTCTGATCAAATATTTCGACGGTTCCTCAATATAGTGCTGATTACTTTCAAGACACCCCGACTGGTGACGTCTTATTAATAAATGCTACAATTCATCGTAGACAGTTCTCTGTCAGCTTGAATCCAACCTAGTTTCAAATTTGGAACTGAAATTAGTATAGTCGGGTTCAACTTGGGTTGATAACCAAGTCTGTTTATCTTGATTATTCAGTACCCGCGACCCGGAAACTACCCGTGAGGTACGGATACTCCGTATACCAATAAGAATAAGCTAGCTTCTATGCTAAGCAAAATGTGGTCAGCATTTTTTCCAATTATCCTATACCTTACATGCCAATATTCTCGTGATGCATTGAATAGTTGTCATGTATAGTATATCATGATAGTTAGTGTATGAAACTCCAGTCATTGAGCATACTGCATACAAAAGGACCATGCCATCGTCTGAAGCCGAGAGCGTACCCCACTGCCAATGGCGTGGGTTTTACATCGGCAACCTCGCGTAGGGGATCGAAAGAGGGGCATGAGGGGTCATGGAGCAGCTGACAAGCAGAGATAAGCGTGTCTCGGATGAGCTGCATGCGAGGAGTCAAACCTCATGCCGACAGGGGCCGAGGAGATCCACTGAGCAGGTTTATTATCTCACAGCGCGACTTGATATTATGCAGAAGTCAGTAATGAAGCAGAAACAACTGGCGTGGAGGAGCGGGAGCGGGAGGCTTGAGAAGGATGGAGCTGGGGAATGACGCAGCGACAGTTGGTGGCGGTCAACCATGGCAAGCCTCGATTCGATTGCCAGCTGAGCCTGTGAAGGCGAGAATGAATAAGGCCATCCTCGGGTCGTCATTGAAGCAAAGAATACCGATATGTAATTCGGGTACAGCTAATTCGGCTATCCTATCTAGAATCTTCTAACTTAGATCCAAGACTCTCTTTATCTCAATTCAATTCATTTCAAATATCTCAGCATTAATTAGCCTGCCCAAGCAAGTCACCCGCCAAAATCACTCAAAGAGCTGCCCACGGCATCATACTCTCCACCGAGCCACGCCGGATCGCCAACCAGAACGCCAATTCCCTGCGTCTCGGACCCCTCATCCCACCCGACATTCATCCTTCCGTAGGTTATTGGTGGGGGGCGTTCAAGAAGACGCACAAAAAGGCGCATCGACGCACAAAGCGCGCCGCCACCGTCACTCGTCTAACTTATATAAGACCCTGCATGGTCCTGCGTTAGCTATCATTCCTCCCCAGAGACTCATCCTTAAACGACAAACAACCTCTACCAAAAACACTTAGCAATCTTTCAGGTTTTATACCTATCCAACAACAAACATCACAATGGCTGGCGACTGCGGATGCTCCGGCGCTTCTAGCTGCAACTGCGGCTCTAGCTGTGAGTACCGACCCTTGGACTGATCGTCCTCTGAGCACCTGATACTGACGAGAGATCCCCAGGCTCTTGCTCCGGCTGCGGCAAATAAGCTGCTCAATCTTTCTTCGTCACCCACCACGATGACCAAAAATCATTGAGATACCACCTCCGTGACACTTGTCACCATTCTTCCCCCGGTCTGACTCTTTGCCGGTTCTGCGAAAATCCCTTGCGATTTTGATGAAACGGGTTATGGGTTCATGAGCGATGGGTTTCTGAGCATCTTGTGGCTGGGATATGGTGTTACTAGCTTCGAGTCCATCTTTGGAAATACATTCATTTTGTCGTAAATCGTTTGCTGCAAGTCGGCGTGGCTGTGATTAAACCAAGCGTTATCGGATGAGATTGAACTGATATTGATGCTGACCAGAGTATCGTATTACTTGTGAAAGCGTCGTTTAATGACCATATTCTGCCAAATACCACAGATATGAGGAATCTCAAGTCAATTCCTATCATCTGACTATTACGCAGCCACCCACGTGCTACCCAAGGCTAACAACAATAAATTGGATGCCATTAATCTTATCCAAGCCCAGCCTGGACACATACAGAGCCGAATGGAGAATGGAAAAGATGGCGCAAGATCAAACACCTCGGTCAATTACCCCAGGTTTCCACCAAGAAATCACTGTTAACCGCTGCTACGTAACTAGGTAATCTAACACCAAAACGTCTTTGTTCTGGGCATACTACTTTGGTCGGTTCTGTGGCCGGCAATGGTTTTGCATGTGACAGACAGTAAAATGACTTCTGACTGCGCCATGTGAAAGACTCACGTGAACGTTCTCTACGCTGGCAACTCTTCATTCCTTCTACTTTGAGATCTCTTCCACTATGTTTCCACTATACTATTCCTCTTCTTCCTGGACCTAACCAGGTGGACATTCAACCATCTTCTTTCTCTTGTTATCGAGACATGCCGTTGTCGAGAGCCTACAGGTCATAGAGTCGCTGACGTCGCGGGGTATGTACATCCAACACCACCCAGTAGGTGCCCTCCACTGAAGTACCCTTAGACATCTGGGGTAACGGCCCCCGAATGACGCCTGGACAGTGTGGCTTACAGCGCGCCGCAGAAACCTGGAACGCACCTGCTGTGTAAATGGCTGCTTTTGTGAGTGTTTGTTTTATTCCATCACCTCGCCATCATCGTTTTTTCCCCTTTACTGTGTATTTTTATTTATTTCACACATCATTTCCCTTTCATTGTCTTCTATTCTTCGAGCAAGACGTTTCTAGACACGGAAGGTGGCGCTCGCCATGACATAGCCTGTCCATCAGCTTCCCATTAGTTGGCCTCCACTGTCGGTGACTCCAGCTTGACCCTCTGACGTCGTGACTTTGCGACGCGGCCGAGCGTTGACGCAACGAGCACGGTCAAGACAAGACACCTCCCCCTCGCCTTCCCCTCGGTTCAGCGACATCTTTCGACACCTCTTTATCATCAGGTTCTCTACTAACCGCGCGACTTGCGATTTCAGGATACTCCTTGGCTGTCGCATCTTGGATCGTCGCCTATGTCTTCCCGCGACGATGCATCCCTTGGCACATCGCCTCCCTCCTACGAGCCTCAACCCTCCGCTGGCGGCGCACCCTCGACCTACGCAACCTTCTCCCCCGTAACCCTCTCCGCAACTACTCCCTCGCGTTCCTCCCGTCGATCAACCATTCTCGTCCATCAAAAGAGCCCGCTGCTCCTCGCGACTCCTCCTCAGATAACCCGCGCCCTCGCCTATAGCCACCCTTTTCTCCTCCCTCTGAACAACTTCGCCGGACTGCTCACCTGGAGCACTGGAGACCCCTGGCAGAGCTTTCTACTGCTCTGTGTCTTCTGGGCTACTGCGCTCTATGGGGATGTGGTAGTGACATGGGCCGGCCCCGTATTGGTCGGGGTGGCCCTCATTGTTGGGATGTACGGTCGAAGATACAGTCCTCTCAGTAGTAGCGGGTGGACAGAGCCTCGAAGTCAGAACAAAGATGCTTCTGCTACAACCATAAACCAGAATACCGGCGAGGGAAGCCAACAGAAGGCCAAGGCCAATGGCCCCGAGAAGCAATCAAAGCACGTGCGAGGAAACTCCGAAGTCACCAACACCAAGCACCAAAAGACGCTGGACGAGATTGTCGAAACCCTCAAGCAGTTCACAGGGAGGTGTAATGTACTCATGGAACCACTTCTGGACATGACGGATTTTCTTAGCACCCAAACAACCGCTACCAGTGCCACAACTCGCCCCGCGTTGACCGTCATCTTCATGCGACTGCTCATCATCACGCCCATATGGATCGCCTTGACTATTCCTCCATGGAGGGTAGTCACCACAAGACGAGTCATACTAGTATGCGGTACAATAATTATGACATGGCATGCAAGAGTTATGAGGGTTTCGAGGGCCATTCTCTGGAGAAGCTCCATGGTTCGACGGCTTGCCGCTGGAATTACAGGCCTTCATTTCGATTCCCCCGAGAAACCATTCCGCAAAGATTTGGAGGCTGCGGCCAAGAAGGGTAAAGAACGTGTAGCACAGCAGCAAGAGTCGGAGCTTTCAAAAGCCCTTGGGAAAACGACAAGCTTCCAAACAAATCACGGTCGAAGGAACGGCAGCGCCAGAACTGCAGGTGTCAAATTCACCTTTATCATTTACGAGAACCAAAGACGGTGGATTGGTCTCGGATGGACAAACAACCTATTCGCTTACGAACGACCCGCATGGACAGATGAGCACAATAACTCGGTACCGGCGAAGGATGACTTTGAGTTGCCTGGGGTGGAAGATGGAAGCCGAATGGAGTGGCGATGGGTTCATGGCAGTCGATGGCGCGTGGATGGAGTAGCCGACGAACAAGTACCTATCGAGTACGACGGGGAAGAGGGTAAGAGTGGTTGGATATTCTACGACAACAAGGTAAGAAAACGCTCCTGCGATGCGGAATGATGAGGCTAACACCTGCTTTAGTGGCAAAACGGGCATCGAGGTCAAGACGGCTGGAGCCGATGGACGAGGCGTAGGAAGTGGTACCGCGATGCTGAGCTGGTCGAGGTAAACCAGCCAGACGACGACCATGCCCAGGAAACACCGGAGCCCAAGGATGCACCTTCAGTAGCGAAACTGAAAAGCCAGCCCTACAACTCGAGCAACGAAACCATGGTGCCCACACGGCCTGATGAGCAGGCCCACGCTGAAGACCTCAGCACCGACGACGCAAGCTCCAAAGCAGCAGACGATTCCCTGTCAGTACACTCGACATCATCGAGATCATTCTTCCGGTCACCTCTAATGCGTAAGCGAGTGGCTGACCGATCCGTCGCGGATAAAGAGCGTACTAGGAGGGCGAGCAGGTCGAGCAGCATGTACAACGACGACGACGCGCTGGGAGCGGAGCTGGCGCTGGAGATTCAGAAGCAGGGCAGGCCGGGCGGATCTTGGGGGATTGGTGACGAGGCTCGGATGAGCCTTGAGTAATGGGCCATTGATGGCAAGATGCTGAGATGTTGTTGTTTTCAAGGTAACCCCGAATTGTTATACTAGTGTGACTGATTGGCAATCATGGATAGGCACAGTGGACGGCGCAGGATTGGAGCATTTGTGTAGGATCACAAGCGATACAGGTCAATACAAGATACCATCGGTTCATATTCAAGAAAAATTAGGTGAATATTCGTGGTCATGATATCTATGCTGGCTTAGGATATGATTTCTTACCACGATTGTGCTTTGGATTCAGGTGACTTTGGACCTGACGTAGCGTCTGACCGACCGCGCTTTCTTTCACTTACATCCCACGGCTTCTACAGCTAGTCTCCTTTGTTACAGCCATGTCCTCGTGATGGTGTAGCCAAACTCTTCATCGGCAGTCGGATGCGATGACGATGCTGTCGACCCCCGGAACAAAGAACGAGTCGGTACAACTCGACGATTACGCCTCAGGGGATACACAGTTCAAGGCTGTCACACTCGGAATAAAGGGCGTTTCTTGTCTTAGTCGTGCAATGAACCGCCATTCCGCATTCTAGTTTGCGCGTCCGTTTGATCTGTGTTAGACTGCCAGCTGTTGGCCTTTCCTGCCAGTGCTCATCACCGATGGAGTCGTTATATCCCACCACCTCACCCACACGGCAGCTTGAGACGCAAACCTCTCAAAGCCACGATACACAACGTTCCCTTCTTCCGATACCTTCAAGACGCAACGCGATGGATCCTCAGCCGCCCCGAGGCCAGCCTCGCCCTCTTCGCAAGAAAAAGAGCAACCGCGTAAACACACTCACCCTGTCCATCTCCCCCGAACACGCCAATCAGGCATCTCGAAGCATCACCTCGCCCGCAAAACCTTCTCCGGCAATACGCTCGACCCGCTCGTCCATCGTGTCTCCCGATCTCCCCTCCCGAAGTACCTCTACGCTCGCCCATCACCGCAATATCTCTGGCGTATCTCCTGACCTGCTCAGCCCGCTTGGAGCGTCCTTCAAGTCTGTCGACTACGGATCTGTTCGATCGGAGCGTTCTGAGCCAAGAGCTGAGTCGGCAGAGACGGTTAGAGGACCCATCGTCTTGGAGAGAGGTGCGACGCCGCCTTTGACGCCTTTTCCGCCATGGATTAGCGAGGAGGAGGATGAAGAGCGCTGCGATCGTCAGTGGGAAGGATCAGTCGAGCGACATGGCTCTCGGGCTGTCGATAAGCGACAGAGCTTCGACGGAGGACATATCCCTGTGGTTATCATGCGTATTGAAGCCAGTCGGATTCTCAGCTCTGCCATCCATGGCTTTCTGCTTGTATTGCAATCTGCTGTAGCTTTGACGGTTTTCAGTGCCTTGATGTGGCTCACCGTATGGAAGGAGAGCGAGCAAGACAACGACTTTGCAGACTGGTAACTTAGCCATCGCCCCATCAAACAGTCGGTATTCTAACTCATCTGACAGGCTTTGGAAATTCGCCGAACCCTCCCTCGCAGCAGTTCTACTCCTCTGTTCGGGCACTCTTCTCGCTCACGAAGTCAAAGTCCTCTCCAGCGTTGCGCTGCTGTATCTCCAGTCACTGATTCTGGTTGTCACGACTGTCGCGAGTCTCATCCTTTGGACACGATGCCTTCAAGAGCAGGACCGTGCTGCCAAGGGCGTCCTAATGGGATGTAGCATCTTGATTTGGGGTCTTGCCTTGTTCGGCTTCATCAGGGCTGTGGTGGTGTGGAAGGTTGAAACGGCTGAACAAGGGTTGGATGTCGAACGAGGCGTCACTTACGGGACCCTTGTTCCTTGGACTACGAACGATGAAAGAAGAGAGTCGCTTTGAAGATGGAATAATTTTCTGGAGAAGGGACAGCTTGGTCTTGGCATGGCAAAAGAGTTCGGCTTTAAAGTAGTCAAGTTAGAGGAAAACAAAGGAAATAGCCCATGTATAATTTCAGTCTTGTCCTCCTTCAGACCAGTGATTTACAGACAAAGACTACCAAAAGAACTCCACCCTATAGTTGAGCGGCCAAAAAGAAATTGTTCAAGGAGTTATGTATGCTTGAGCCATTATGAGCTGCTTGCATCGGTTGTCCTTCTCGAGAACGGAGAAACGCACTAGAGATGATGATTAGTGAGGGTGATATGTTAGAGCGAGTACCAACTCACTCATAGCAGCTTGTATTCAGGATCCATGGAGTTAATCATCAAAGAGTTTGCCGTAATATTTCCATATGTGCGGCTCCATCTGAAGACGTAGTCAGTCAAAACCCAAGTTCTGCTCATGTTTAACTACCAACTCACTCCGAAATCACACGCCTCGGTCTCCTGAAAACACCTCTCAGCTCTCCCTAGTCATATGATGTGGTTGTTTTGTCTTTTGAAGTTTACTCTCTCATCGTATATAGGCCATTCAGCCTGCATACGCTCTCGACCTTCTATCTCCCTGCTATACAAGAGTCAGTGCCATGTTACTCTGTTTGCCGAAAGCTCGCTATTCGTACAGTCTGATAACCTCGGTGGTATTTATGGCTAGTCTTTGCTTCTTCGATTCGTCGTACCATCTTATTACCCGTTCTGCTGCATCGCAGCGAGTGTGGTAACTGCGCTCAATTTCCTCAAATCGGCGTTCATGGAGGATGCCCCAACCGTTCTTCCTCCTTTCGGCAGTCTGGACCCTGAGTAAGTCGCCAGCATATCTGCGATAACTCGCGCAGCATTAGAACAGCGTTCAAGTACTTATTCGCGCGCCAAGTCATGGTGCTATCCCAGCTGGCATCCTGTCGTTCGAAAATGGTAGTGATACTAATGGGCTTGAGCAGCGCCAAGAATCTCGCGAGGGACCTACAATACGTTAGCGACGATCAAGGAAACACAACAGATAACATACAGCAACACACTTCTGCTTGAAGTGCATACCGACAGTGCGCTTGACCGAGCTGTTGTCGGCGACACACAGACAACGGATATCCCGATGATAATTGCACAAGAAGTATATATACGGAACAACTTTCAGGGTCGGTATATCTCCTAGCGAGTTCGACTTTGCCGAATACCGTTGCTGTCACAGTTTCGATGAATCTGCCCGCCTCATTCGGATTAGGCCTCGTTTCCGGAACCGGGCGTGGCATGGTGATCGTTGGTGATAACTGGTTTTGCAAGTTGAACGTAGCAGGTCAACTTGCAGTAGGAGAAAGATAAATATATACCGAATCCTACCCTCTGTCTAACATCTTGCTCTTCTTGTGACACCCTAAAAGTCGGTTCATGGCTGATTAACGTTGGCCATGGGACGACAGTGGGCTCAACTGGAATATATCTACTAGTCATATTGCTAATTTGTCTCCTTTTTGCTGTTAGATCAGATGGGATGTATTCGTGAAAGAAAAGCTATCCACATACCTATTCAGAGACTATACAATGGGATGTTATTAGGCCGCGAAATGGTCGCCATTCTTTTGTTCTTTGCAGTGCCTGTCGCCTGAAACGTCTCCTTATGAGACTCATTTATAGTTCGATCGATCAGGTTTCCCACCATAGGCTCTCCTGAAATGATTTTCAGAGCTGGGAAGACCCAAGTCCTCCTTTGTTTTTGAGAGCATGAGGAAATGTGCTGGTCCGCCAGCGAGCTTTTGTGTAACCAAAGGGCCACATCTCTCCCTGTTTGACGAGGCGGCGGATGGGTTGATGAGAACAGGATAGAGATTCAATTTAATACGCCAAGAGAAACTGTCCCTTATATACCATATAACCAACCCAGTTTGCCCTCTTGTTGTACCAGTTGGTTGATTGTGTTAGTTCCTCTATTCCCTTGCTTGTCAACCTGCTTGTCAGAGGGCTTGACAACCACGTGCCTATTTGCTAGGCGCAGTTTGACACATTGTCATGGTTATCCTGGTAGCATCAAATTCCTCTTGATTGGCAGTTTATCTGGTCTCAGCCAATATTACACTTACACTCCTCAAAGCCCGTTATCTGGCAAGGTGCCCTTACGCTGTTTCACGTCGGACTTACAATATCAGTGCCTAGAGAGAACAGGGAAATGACTGGCTTGTGACGGCAGATGTCGAGAGTCACGACTCGGGTGTGACTATAGCCTCTATAGATGGCATCCAAATATGCACTCAAACAGACTGAAGGATTCAATTCCATATGCGACCAATTAGGCAGATAGCCAATCGCGATACCCTTCTCTGAACCACCACACAGCCCGTTCGCGCCCCCCTTCGACATCAGAGAGAACCCAAGCTACTACCACATTTCATCGTTTACATATTCCTCGACCTACGATGGCAATGATACACCCTCTGCCATGTCGACACCCGGTGTAATCGATGTTCCTCGCTCTCAACCATGGCTGTCAACGTCGAAATACACTCGAGTGATACACAACCTTGTGAATGGTTCTTCGGAGATCCTTCTTTCAGGTATTGGCGGGGCTCAAAGAACGGCATGTTCTGGCTAAGAGGTCCCCAGGGAAGTGAAAGTCAACCCTACCGAGACAAGCATTTCAGTCTACTAGAACCACACGGTCATCTTTTACGCCCTTCACGGAGAGAACGGGATATCTCAACTATCCAAGGAAGAGCAATCAATGGCTTCAGTTCTCTTGCGTCTCTCTTCAAGCGCTATGTGAAGAGGTATGCCCTTTGGCACTATGGATGGAAATAGTGACACGAGGTCTTTCTGGACCGGTACGGGGAAAAGAGGAACCAGGGTTCAAAGTCCAAGTCCAAGCCCTCGGATGAAACGACACCAATATGAACACAACCGAACTACCTCGGCAGCGAGGAATCCCCCCTGGTTCTGGAGTAAATGAGTAATTTAGTCTGAAGAGTCAGTTGTCTGTCAATGCTCGCTCTCAAGACTTGGACAAACCTATGCGCCTTGTGTCAGAAGTGAGATCATCAAGTTTTCCACTCGAGAGGAATCCATGGTCGAAAGAAATACCCACATAGCTACTCAAGCACATAAATCTCTATTCCTTCAGGTTTGGTTCCGGGAGGCATATACGTGCTCGGAGTTTGCAAATAGGCCTGCCTGAGGGTCTTGGGCGCGTGTCTTCCTCGCCTGTACCTTCAAGAGGTGATCGTGAGACTCAGGGACGCTCTTCCATTACTTTTTAAAAGTTTCCCTAAACAAACATGGAGATTAGTATGCTACTCTACCAAACTCGCGGAATCTAGCGAGCCCCAGTATATGCCCTCCGGGTCAAACCCAAGGATGCTTCCCTCAGCCCTGGGAGGTAGTTCCATGGGTCAGACAAACCTCGAATTTTCTGCAATCTGTCATGACAGACCATTTTGTTCCAGCCCAGATCATACAAAAGACGTATGTTACATATTCCACCATAGAGGGTGCTAATATCGGGTGTCACAGCGGTAGGGCCCATTCAACCCCAGCCAGCACCAAGGAACCCCTCACGCAAGTATCATGGCACCTGGAGCCGCAAATCAAGCAGCTGGGCTCTCTTATATGTCTCTCAATGGGCATTTCTCACGTAAAGGTGAAGCATTCAAAACACAGAATGACAGAGTGGCTTAGTTCGTTCAACTCGGGCTATTCAGTCAATACTACCAGATCAGCAACTGGGTTCAAATCGTCAAGTAGCTCACAGTCTCAATATCCCATGTTCATTCCGACTCGGATAGCTCGACGAATGAACACAGTCCTGATGAGTACGACTGGAGGTTGAAATTGGCGAGAATGATAGTAGCAGCGAAGACGAGGTCCAGGAATATGTAGACCAGGGAGCTTATCAGCAGCAGTACTACGGGGACGAAGATGATGAGTATGTGGAAGAATACTACTCAGCAGAGGCTACCTTAGACTGATCTGCTCCAAATTGCACAAGACAATGCCAATCAATTTGAATCGAATTATTACCGTAGATGAAGCTACCTGGAGGTTTGGACGGCTTGAGACTACGGATATCGTGAGTGCAGCCACAGGGTTTAATAGAGGTGGGAAGTCGAAAGAGCATCAGCTGTAGAGATGGCTTTGAACACCCAACTGTTGTTCTATTTGTTCCCGTTCCAGTCTAAAATGATCCTCTGTCTTGGCACGACCTAGACTAGCAGAATTACTCATGTAAGGGAGGAGAAGAAGTGGACCAGGAAAATGGAGCTCAGCCAAGAGACAGACCAACATCACAACTTCACACTCTGGACTTATATTCGTCAGCAACTAGATATAAACCCAATCACTCTATTCAGAGGTTTATCACCGCAAGAATGGCTGAAAACACCAAGACCGACCTCCGTGTTGAGCCAATCACCAACCCCGATGACTTCACCGCGGCCTTCAACTGCACAGCCTCAACCTTTGGCCGCCAGACCCAGGATGGCGTCTGGATCGCAATGAACCCCGGCTGGGACACCGTCTCTGGCAGCGAAGCATGTACCAAGCGTCTCGTTGATCGCTGGGCCTCTGCCACGCGGGACCGCAACGGCGACCTCAACACCATCTTCCTCAAGGCCACGCTGCCCGACGCCACCGGCCAGCGCGTCGTGGCTGGGTTCGCCATCTGGCAGCAGGCGTCAATGGTAGACGGCCACGGCGACGTGCCAGAGGAGGATCTGCGCAAGGCGATGGATCTGGAAGCCCTGTACCCGGGCGATGAAGTCGAGCAGCGGTTCCTCGTCCAAGTAGAGCGATCCCTGCACAAGCGTCGCATCGAGGTCGTCAAGGAAAAGGCCACTGCGTCGCCGCCGGCTGCCATGGTGCTCGACCTCTGCGTCGTCGACCCTGCGTTCCAGAGGAGGGGGGTTGCGCAGCGGCTGGTGCAGTGGGGGCTGGATGAGGCCGAGAGACGGGGAGGGCTGGAGGCTATCACGGAGGCGTCGAGTATGGGACGGGGAGCGTATGCGAAGCTGGGATTCAAGCCGGAGGGAGAGATTTCGTATGAGGTTGATCCTGAGTTTAGGGGTCGTGACCTACCATCTAACTTGTTTATGCGGACGGGTGGACAGTAAAGAGGTGGTGGAACACTGGAGAATAGCAGGTATATATGCTAGGATAGCACCATATATAGATTAGATTCAACGAGTGGAACCAATTCGTTCATGCTAAGGATCAGGCTACGTGCCACTAATCATCCATCTCATAACTCATACCTCTCCTGCTCGCCGATGTCCGAGTCTTATACAGTATGCTGCTTTACCTTGAACCCTTCGGGCAGCTTCCAATGTGTCTTGACTCCCCCCCAGCTCTCCTCGTTATATCCCTCCTGCACTTTCTGGCACGTCGTCAACCCCCACTCGGTGACACCGACCATAAGACAGCTCTCAAACATGAACGCGCAGCTCCCGTCGCCGACTTTTACCGGCTTCAGCTCGGCATTGCGCGCCCCCTCCCCGCTCTCCGCGTCCGGGCCGTGCCCGCTCATGACATTGTGCAGACTCGCGCCGCCGGGGACAAACCCGCCGGAGCCGCCCCGCTTGGCATCGTAGCCGCCCTGGATCAGGCCCATGAACTCGCTCATGGTGTTGCGGTGGTACCACGGCAAC